>WHNR01000261.1:0-60735 GCA_009859135.1 Formica selysi
TTGGTTTTTCTGACGCTTTTGATTTTGATTTAGTTTCCGTGATGCATGAAGGATCTGTAATAACAATATAAAATAAGATATAACAAAAAAGATTATTATTTTATAAATATATAATATATAAATATATAAATTTATAATAAATTAAATTATTAATAAAACGAATATTCATTACATTTATTAGTTTTAATCTGAACAATTGATATATTCAATAATATAAAAAAATAAATAAGGCTGGTATACGCTTAAGCAAATAGAATAAAATCAAGGTCAAGAAACGAGCAAACTGTAAAGTTAAGGGATGATTAAATAATTTAATTTACATTATCTTTGATTTAAGAAGATTAAGTAAAGTCGAAATGTCTCATTATATTTATTATATTATTGTATTATCACTGATGTAAATTAAGTTATATAATCATACCGGACGACTTTATAGTTTGCTCGATTTTTTACCTTGATTTATTTTATTTGTTTGATATATTCAATTTATAATAAACGTGAATTTACATCGAAAATAGTTTCTTTTTCATAATTTGTTCTATGCAACTGGTACAAAATTTATTATTATAACTTAAAATATAAAATGTTATTATAAAAACTTTATACCTTCATGTGTAAGTATATCAGCCTGTAATTCTAAAGAAATATCTTTTTGAATAAAGTGAGGAAGATCTCCAGAAAATAAAGGTTCGTCTTTCTCAAAAATTTGTTCCTTAGTGCAATCTAGTAATATACAAAAATTTTATATTATGAAATAGAAAATATTTAATTATTTCTAATATTTTTATAAAATATACATCACCATTTTCATTCCATGATTCTTTAATCGACATATGACAAAATTCTCCTGCATTTAATGATTTGTAATTTGTTGGAGATTTATTATTACCTGACGGAATTTATTTTAATCCAGTATTATCACAAGATATATTTAAACAGTTCCAAAAAAAAAAAAATTATATAACACATACATGAATTTTCTGCTGTCTCATCTATTAGATTTTTATTTGTTGTTTGTTCATTGAATGTTGACTACTCTTTTTCTTAATAGCTTTTGTTTTTGTTTGACTTTCCTCTTCTTCCTCAGAAGAAGAATTGGAAGAGGAAGAAAGAAAACGATATGGTTTTTGAATTGCACGTTTTTGTGAAACCTCAGTATTTTTCTTTTTTGTTACTTCCGCAAGTGTTCTTTCATCATTCGTTGAAATATCTAAAGTATTGTTTTCCATTTCTCTAGCTTCTTCGAAAGTATCTTTATATCAAATATAAAATAAATATTTAATTTCTATAAGTTATATATATTGGAAAGAAATATTTATCATTACATACCGAAAGGTCCTAACAATTTGAATATCGAACTGTTATCCACTTTTCTTGAGGCTTCGTTCCTTTTTTACTTTCATTAGTAGCATTCTTATTTTTGGGTGGCCATTTGAAAACTTGAGACTTCAAGATAAGCCAAGAAGCCGGTATTGTAGCGCACCATTCATTCCAAAAACAACAAAATACATGTCTGAAAATTAAATTTTATATATTTTATTAGTTTTATGTGTAAATAATATTTAAATTATTAATTAGGTATAAATTACTTTAATTAGACTTATATTTATCTTAGTTATTTATGTTTGTTTTCTAAATAACAGTAAATAATATTCAAGGGCAACATACCGCAGTATAATTCCTAGGTTAATTGATCAAAATCGGCAAATCCAAAGATATCTTTTCCATCCTAACGTAAAATAAATAATTGTTAGCAAAATTTGTCATAAAGTATTAAAACACGTTTATGAATAATATATATAATACTTATACGAACTGATTACAATGGGAAATATCATACAAAATAATGTTTACGAGCTCTGCGGTTAGTAAGGCCTGTTGTTCACCGAATGTTAAACAAGGATAAGCAATGAATCATGCGCATCATGCATGAAACGGAACGCAGCCTATGGGTGCGTTTGAGGAGACACTATTCGCGGCGCGAATTTCACGCTATTTATCGCTATCAGCTGTTCGCGGAGCTAGCTGGTAGCGCGCTATTAAACGCAATAATGACATCATTAATGGTAGTTGGTAATTAATTATATACATTTTTTATTTTTTTAGATGACATGTCATCTTTTCAGGAGCAATAATACAAGATTCAAATAGGTTACAATCCTAAGGTCTATTCTTTTCAGCTGAACTTGTTGCACTGTTAATCTTTCCTCCTTTTCTCTCCAACGTAGAGAAAAAAGGATGTAATTGTAATGAAAAAATTACTGATATATTCATATTAATGTTTAATGTTAATAAAAAAATTATAAATGATATAAAATCATAAAATATATTTGACATGATATTCACTAAATTTATAAAAAACAAAAATATAAAGTGTTCAAGTAAGGCAATAAAATATTTATATTAATATAATTATATACATTATAATAATATATTATATAATGAATATTATAAAATATTTTTTTCTATATGTAAGTATTCATACATGTTATATTTTTTATACTGTTGTATGTATAAGAGGTAAAAAACAATATGATTTTCCATATGGAACACATACAGCTTTTGTACAAACATCATCGGAATTAAAAGTTTGTATATTTGACCATGTATTTCCTACAACAATGTTAAACTGTAATGAACTTATAGGATAATGCTTCAAGCTCAACTAAATTAATTAAAGTTTTTCCTTTTAAAATTATGTTGTTATTATAAATACAAATATTTGTTATGGACAGAACATTATTATTTTTTAAATAACAAAATCTATTATTAATTTTCTTGACTGAAAGTGTGAAGTCTTTATAAACAATATTGTCGAATGAATCTATTCTTGTTTCCGCAGACTTTTTGGCATTAAAATTTTTTTACTTGTGGTTTTAAAATTGTATCTATTTTTTTTACAAATATTGCAATTAGCTCGTTCAACAATTCTATTAAACAATTGTTGTAATGGTTTATCACCTTTTTTTAATTGTTTCTTTATACTAAATAAGAGACTTTCAAAAGGAAAACTGCTGAAAGAATCTAAGTTGCCAAATTTTGCAACATCATTAGATAAATGGATTAAATTGTGAATATTATAAATCATGAATTCTTCTCCATACAGATGTTGACATGTTTTTACAAAATAAATTAATAAATCTTTAGCATATTCATTATTGATAATACAATCTGTTTCATGGCATAAGATTCTAATTGCACAATGCAATGCGTTAAATGTATCATATATTTATCAGATAAATAATTTTGTAATATAACAGGACCTATATATAATAAAAATAGTCGTAGCTCAGTAGCTTTCCACCGATCAATTTCATCTAAGCTGCGGGTTTTTCGTGCAAATTCTGCTGGAATCCATTTTGAAATACGTTTTAAACTTGCAGATATTTTTTTATCATA
The DNA here is from genome assembly GCA_009859135.1 of Formica selysi. Classification (NCBI taxonomy): domain Eukaryota; kingdom Metazoa; phylum Arthropoda; class Insecta; order Hymenoptera; family Formicidae; genus Formica; species Formica selysi. Next base: position 3,400 of record WHNR01000261.1, read on the forward strand.
TTTGCACTAAACTTAACAGGCTTAAACTGTCCTTTAACAAAAAGTTGTAACATTTTTTTTACGACACCAAGGCAAACAAGATACATATAATCGAGGGGAAATTGACTGATCATTCCTAAGTTTACTTGTTCAAAAATAGATGTTCCATTGTGATGATCTTCATTTTTTCTTTCAATGAAGTTTTCATCAGTTCTTAATTCTGCATTGAGATCAAGAAATATCATTCTATAAGAGATGTATTTACCTCGTTGTATGCATTTTGAACAGCCAAAGTAACCATTAAATCCTTTTGTACATGTTACAAAAGATCGAGCTGGTGTATCACAAATGACCGCCCTAATTGTTACTTTAAATTGTAAATTTCCATCAAACTGGAAACCCTCATCATGTAATGTTTTATATTCTTTAATAAAATTTTGAAGAAATATATTAGGACATTCTGGCTTATTATATCCATGATAAGCATCAATAATAAATGGTTCAGCAATTACTGGATAAATTTGACCTAATATTGGATATAATTGACTTTTAGAACTTTTCGCCAATGGTAATCCATCTATATTAATATTTATTTGAATATCATGAGATACTTTATTTATATCCAAAGCTCTCAAATGATCAATTAGGGCGTTCTTTAAACCGTAATGGAAATATTGACCTGGCGATACATCGCGTAACATAACATTTTTTGGTGTATGCAAAAGTGTACGTGAATCCAATGGAAGATTTTGTAACTCGCTAATATTTTCAACATTTTTTAAAACTTTTAATAAAGCTCCTGTTGCCTTGTGACTGATGTTAAATCGACATACCCATTGCATTAATCCTTTTTTAAAATTTAATTCTGTTTTTTTTTGTATTAATTACCTTGTATTAACATAGTTCAGTGTCCATTTCATTACTTAATACTTCACGTACATGACATTCATTTTCATGATCACAAACTTCTGTTTCAATAACCGAATAATTGTCTTGTAATACATTTTCTTGTGGTGGATACACATTATCATTAATATTTTCTTGATTTGAACTGCATGTTGGATTGCAGATTTTACGAACAAGTCTCCGATTCCTTTGACTTTTAGATAAATTTCTAAACGCTTTTTGTTCAGACGTCTGAAATATATTAATCTAAAAGTTTGCGGTATCTATAGGTGTATTATTTTCATTCATTATAACCTAATAGAGGATTAATTATTAATTTATTCTAAGATTAATATAGTATATCAGTTAATGTTTTACTTACTGCAAAACGTACCGTTGTTCTGTATTTTTTATTATATTGTACTAGCACTTATTAAAAGCATTAAATGTCTATTCACTTCTAAGCACTAAATTTCTATTATTGTATTGTACTACCAATAAAAATGTATTTTTATTAGCACTAGTACATACAATTTTTTAGGTTAAGCCCGCCTCTTGAATATGTTATTTTATGATATCTTCTTAAACATTAAATGGATCTCTCATTAAAGATATCATAATTTTGTCTGGTTTCTGAGCTGTCCATATAACAGCGCATATGCATTTGAAGGCTCAGAAACCATAAAACATAATGATATCTTTTATGAGAGATCAAACTGATATCATTTAGCATGATATCAAAAAGATAACAATTTCAAGAAATCTCTCAAATCTTAAATCGAGGTATCTTAAAGAGTTCTCTTAGTAGATGCCTCTGGTAAATGATGATTATGAGATACCACCTGGATATCATTTTCAAGATAACTAAATGTTTTCCTCAAGAAGTTCTCCTAAAGTTTTCATTCTGACAAGCGTGTTATCTGGGATTATAGTTAAAATTGTACCTGCAATTAAATATTATATGATGATTAATAATAATAGTAAGATAATAGATAATAGAGTGAACAAATACAAAATATGTAAGACACGGGGGCCTATTAGACTTGATGATTTCTTGCTTTCTTACTATCGATACTTCAACGGGATATAATACGAAGCACATTATACATATTTATTACAGTGTGTAATATATATTTATTATATTCAAATATATTATATTAAAAAGAATTATGTTGATAAATAATAATTATTATTATTAAAAAAATATATTGATTAAACTATTATATTAATTATAATAATGAATTTTTTAATGAACATAATTTTTTTTATACAATACATTTGAAAAAAAATGTATATATATGCATATACTATAAACGTCAATATATGTTATTTTAATGAAATAATTTTACGTAATACATATATATATATATATATATATATATATATATATATATATATATATATATATATATATGTTATTCTCGCGACAGAGTAGAAAAAAAAGGTTGATACTTCAATAAACTGAATTTAGTTTCATAAAACGATTCTAGAAAAAAGACAATGTTTCGGATTAAATAGCTTTTTGTTTACGTTTTTGTAAGCTTCATTAAACATTATGTACAAAAAAAATATACATTTTTTTATATATAACGTACAAGACATTTACATTAAAAATTGTTTTTTCCTTTCCCATTCTTAAAACAAGAGTATAAATCATAAAAAGCAATGTTAAATGATAATTTTAATTTAAAAAAGAATTCACATAATCTTACGTAAATATATTACAAGTACTGATAGCATTGATATCCATTTCAATAGTGCGCGGTGGATCATGAGAAAACACTCCGTCTCTTACGACGCGGATCGGGGTTCAAATCCGAGGTTTTTGGGTTTTTTTGTTACTATTTTTTATAGTTTATGGTATGCATTTAAAAATAAAAGACTTATAAAAAATAAAGAATATTTAATTCGCCAAATGAAATACCAGTTTCATTGATATGTTATATATTGATATGTAAATAAAAATATTTATTTGTAAAAAACGTTTTATTTAATAACAAATTAATTTATATCAAAATCAGTAATTTAAAAATTAAGAATTTTGATTAAACTTGTATATTTCTATTTGCTTCATTTCATTTATAATTTATCATGAATACATTTAGCAATATATAGGGTGTCCGGTAAAGATTGTGCCAACGCTCGTGAGCGGGTAGAGCACAGTAATCTGAACAGAAAACTCCTGTAACATTTTTTTATATAACGCGTAATAAAGGAATTATTATTGAGTAAAATCTGGCCAATCAGCGCCAACCTTTTAGCCGGGCGCACGTCAGTGAGCCCCGCGCTGTGAAGTGTGCGCCGCCGCATACTATCAGGCGGGCGGCTCACCGACGTGCGTCCGGCTAAAAATCGGCGCTAATTGACCAGATTTTACTCAATAATAACTCCTTTATTAAGCGTTATATAAAAAATGTTACAGGATTTTCTGTTCAGTTTACTGTGCTCTAGCCGCTTACGAGCGTTGGCACAATCTTTACCGGACACCCTGTAGAAATCACCTTTTTTTTTTTTTTTTTTTTTTTTTTTTAATGGGGGAAACCTTGCATAGGTCCCTCTGGTCCCCCGGGAAGGACCAGGGGGTATGTCAGATTCTTACTGACTAAATCTCCCCCGGATGTCCAACCTGTGGCATTTCATGGGGATGGTCCGGAACAGCGCCACCATTTTGTCGGAGCAAGTTAAAGACAAAGTACCTGTGTCTTAAAAATTACAAAATATGTTCAATCAAATTAGCGCGTATAAATTATTTCTCGGAAAGCAGCTCTAATTTAAAAATATATGTTATTATAAAACAACTTATTTTTTAAAAAAGGATATTATTAAATAATTTATATTTCATAAAGTTTATGTTAACGTAGAACGCATGTTTAAAAAATTCACAATATAAATATTACAGATGTATGTACGTATATATATATTTTAGTTGGCATTCACATAAGCATGATGCAAAGATCGCAATCACAGTTGAAATAATTACATAAATCTGAAACTAGCAGGTCTTATAACGGGAAATCTATATAATATAGATTTTTTATAAATAACTGAAAGAATCAGTTATATAGTTTGACATCGTTTTTTACTTATTTCTATTAAGACGTCTTATTTATTTTATAAGTGATTGTCAGAATCACTTATTGTATTATATATTTGCATATAATACATTTTTATATATACATTTGTACGTATTTATATATATTATATTATTTACGATATTCGTATGTACCTTGCCCTATGATTATAGAATATCGTATGCCAACATATGAGCTACTTTCTTAAAACTTTATTATTATATATATCTACTGTTATGTCATTAGTAACAAGAAAATGTATGATTTTACAATTTCTTAGCATAACTGCATTAAAACCTTTTATTTATTTCGTGATAATACCTGCTAGTTTACGATTTATGCAATTATTTCAACTGTGATTGCAATCTTCTAAGAAATTGAAAAAATTCATACTTATTTTTCTCATTATAAGAAAATAATATTCATTGCCAAATGTAACATGATTTGCAATCATATTTTTTATGAGTGTAATATCATGATACAGTGGTACAATAAGTATTTCTTTTCCTAATGACAAAATTGTGCAAAATACATATTATAATAAAAAGATAAAAGAAAGTATTTATATTCAAATATATATTGTTCCTTTTCAAAATAATTCTATATATAGTTTCTTTTTGTTTTTTTTTCAAAGTGATTCTTACTACGTTCTACGTTTTTTTATTTACTTTTATTTGCTATTATTTTATTTACCATTATTTCCTTATTTTCTTTTTCCTAGCTCTTACCTTTCTGCTTACCTTCACTTTTTAAAATATGTGCTATTGATATTTTCATGCTAAAATATTTTCTGTGTGTTTTCTTCTTGTTTTATTTCTTCCTCCATATAATTTTCTTCTTCATTTTTGTTCTTATATGATGGTGCTCAAGATGATCTATTCTTATTGTATTATTGTATTATTCTTATGTACTTTTCCTGTTTGTTTAAAAATTTTATAACTTTTCTGCGCGGTGCAATAGCTACTTTTGCAGTACGATTGTTATATCTCGTACGAGAATATATTTTTACACTAATCATATATTTTAATGCTTGCATCCGATGATTGTAACATTCTTTATTTTTATTTAACCATTCAGGATGTATTTTATTTGTTGCATATACACATTCCATCACAATCTTATCAAGAATCTGTGTAGATGCCCAATGATATTGCCATGTACGATTAAATGCCATTAACTGCGTTTTAGTAATATTTGTAAATAGAGTTGTTGGCCGTACCAATTTTGTCACTGTTGGAGCATCTTCATCTATATTTGGATATTCACGAAATTCTATATATTTCTCATTTGCTGTACCTTCATCCATTGGTGTCTTCATCATAGTGTTGCGGCAGTCGTCACAGTTACTTTTAGTAATACTTCGCCGCGCCACAAATCCAGCAAAAAAGGCGATAGCATTTTCGTTATAACTGCTATCAATCGGATTTATATTTTCGATTTGTTCAATATCATATTCTTCAAGAAGAATTTTAGAGTCTTCATCAAGCAATTCGGTTTCATGTTCAACATCATATTCTATAGTCGCATTACTCGTATTCATGACATTTTCTATCGTCTTAATGAGTCGACTTGCTCGATTGATAAGACTTTCATTTTCTCTACATATGTCTGATAGACAATCGGATCTTTCTTGCGGTTGGATTAGGATTAAAACCTCCTCGTTGTCTCAATTTAGAAAATAAATGTTCGACAGAATCCTGATTACATAAACCTGTCGCAAGTTCAAATCCTTCGTACTGACTTGCAAGTATTTTATAAGTTGCAAGAATAGCTCGTATAGTTAAGACAAAACCTTTGAAACGAGGAATTTGAACTATATGCTTTCCGCTGATTTTGACCATCTTGAGCACCATTCGATAGAATCTGTTAACAGATTTTCAATATCCGGATTTTTTAAGGATAATGGTCGTTTTCCGCCAACTGTAATATTAAGGCTGTAAGTGTTGCAAGCATCAATAATATTATTCAAACGCTTTGCAAAGTCAGCTGTCGCTTCCCATGTAATTGTGTTTAACTCTTTTTCGTGGCCGGCTGTTTTTATTGCAGCTGCAAAAGTATGACTAAATAACTGAAAAGCTCTTTTTACATTCATCGCTTCGAAACTATTTGGACGAATATGTGCTTCTGTTATGTGGGACAATAAATTTGAGCCTCCTTTTGTGGCATTGTCAATAGACCATGTCATTTCAAAATCTGAATGTGATGCAATTATTTTTCCATCGTAATAAATGTTTCCATGTGTTCTAAGGAAACTTGCCAATCTTTTTACCAAATGAGGAAAATCAAAAGACGCGTTATATTTTTTTCCATTATATATAAAAAATGGCCTCTGTGCATCAACCCCGAGTTGAGTATAAGCACTTTGATTACATGTGCCTTGATCACACGTTACAAGTTGTACATCAGCACCCGTTGCACTTAATCTGTCTAAACATTCTTTCAATAATATTATTATTTCTTCTCCTTTCATGCATTTTCCCGGGAGGAAATATGCTAAAGGCTGTCGCCATGGGTGACGCGCATTTAAACTATCTAGGCAAAAGACAAAAACACATTTAGATCTCTCCGATTTTCTTCCTAGAGGTCCAAGATCAACAAGGCCTTCTATTTCATCTAGTTTTCGCGAATATTCTTCATAAGGTTTTATGGCCATTTCATCCCATTTTAAGGCACATATTCTTTCCTCCATTGGTATTTGAGAAATCTTTTCCTTCAATTTTTCAAATATAAAGTCACAAAATCCTGGCCGTATATCATATTCTTCTAGCCATCTTTGAATTGTTCGCTGACCAGGAAAATTACAACCTGCTTTTCTTAAGCGGCAGAAAGCAGCGGCTGAATAATAATACAGTTGCCTTGACAGATTTTTCTCTTCTTCTGTATATGCTGCATTGGGTATATGCAGCTGCAAATTTATCATCGCCTTTGCAACAGGATGTAGATCATGTTCATTTATCAATTTTTTCAATATTTTTTTCTTCTGTTTATCTTTTTTTGGCGTTTTACGTCTTTGTGGAATATGACGTAAGCGATATTTCAAAGTTCTTATTTGGTTTCGCAATCGAACATTTTCAGATTTAAGAGATTGAACTTTTGTATATAGCTTATGTATTATTATTCTATTATCTTCTGTATTATTTTCTGTTTCATTTTCTGCATTTTCTGTATTTTTATTAGACGGAAGAGGCGTAGGGACTCTTTCATGCACAGATGGCTCAAGATGCACCCATTCCATAATATCTTCCTCTTCCATAGAAGTATTAAAATTTAAATGTCGTGGCCGATAGAATCGCAATGAACGTTGTTCTGTAACTGTATTCTCGTCCGTTATTATATTCTCGTCAATAAAAATAGATGCTGACAATGTTGAAGCAATATTCTTTTCCATAGATTCTTTTGCTTCTTGTAAGTGAAGCACTTGCTCCATTTCCATGTTTTTTCTTCTTTTCTTAATTTGAATATTATTTTCATCACAGTAATATTTGTTTTCAATTACATTGATATTATTCGAGTCAAAAGGAATCGATATATTCTCTTCGTTAAATTTATTAATATTATTCGAGTCAAAAGGGATCGATATATTCTCTTTATTAAATTTATTAATATTATTCGACTCAAAAGGAATCGATATATTTTCTCCGTTAAGAGGATGCCGGATTACCGACAGAATGCGAATATTAGTAGGATTGCAAAATCTTTTTGTTGATTAAAGATATCAACAAATCCTTTTCCACAATTAAGGTGCAAAAAATAACGGAGTGCGGAGTTTAACATTTCATATGAAAAGTTAAAAAAAATGAGAAAATTACAGTTTTGTTATCGGCTTCTGCCGTCACATTTACTTAATATAACAAATTTGAAATCTGTACGTGTCTAATCAGTAAACCCTGCACTCGGCATTTCATCAAAGAGTATAAGTGAAATTAGAGAAGTGAGTCTAGAAGCTTTAGAAAAAAGATTTTACGATCCTACACTTTCGTGCATATGTGTGTGTGCGAGATCGAGGTTCAAGAGTAAAACAGAGCAGTAGATTAGTTGCGTGATGTCGCGATAGACGGAGCTGCAATCTTACATGACAAGGACAGACATAATCGTACTACCTTTGTCTCTTTCATGCGTGTGAGAGTAATATACATGTACGCACTAACATTATTGCAGTATCTTTTCTCTCTCGATCATACGCTCTGTCTCTTTCTAATCGCTCGCTCGCTATGTGCTACGTATCGCTTAGCTTCATGCTCCTCGCATATTCACTTACGCGTTCACTCGCGCTTTTCTCTCTTTCTCTCTCTCTCTTTCTCTTTCTCTGTTCGTTCTTTATTGTATTCTTTCTTTCCCATTATTATATTCTCTTATTTATTCGACTTTTATTCTTTTTATTCTCGTCTTCCTACATAATAATAATTATTAATTTAATCATTAATTTATTCATCTTTATTTTATAGAGTATAAATGAGATATTGTGTATCTTATAAATAGAAAAAGTATTTAATTATGTGTATTTTTGTATGTACATGTTGTTCAAAATTGAAACATTAAAATTTCGTTTCTAAATTTCGCCGTTATATTAAAACGATTGCCTAAGAAAATAAAACACGAGCGAGAACAAACAGCGTCGCGGTCACCCGCTCGGTGCGTGATCATATTCTTCTTAGAATGAAAAACTGTGACAAACAGCAAGTTATCGAAGGTTCGAAATCAGAAAAACTTGTTATTCAGATCGGCAGAGCGCGAGTTTCCGCGGTCGGTCGATTTAGTCTGCCTACGACAACGATTCGAGCTGGTCGATAGCAATCGATCATAGTTTCGAATATCATCATTTCTCGTATGATATTCTTTCGTGTCTTATTCTCGCTCGTGTCGCGTACGCAGTAGGCTTACTCGTCTCAAATCGGTCCGAATTGTCTCGCCATACAATCGCATTCATATTCTCGCGGCGGTCAATTCGGTCATTTCTCAAACTTTATTAGTCATTCAGTTAGTGCTAAGACATCGTGAAAGTTAAGTGTTAAGAGTGTGGAGTCCGAGAGTCGACGCGCGTTAACCGTTCCGCGAATGTCCTCTGCCTCGCGCCAAGCAACACCCGGCGTTCGCGTGCAGAATTTCCGCTCTCGCGAGAGTTTCTAGCAAGAAGCTCTTAATCAAGATTTCCGAACCGCGAAAAAGGGCAAGCATTAACAGGACATTTGAAGATCTCCGTCGGAATCGCGGAATACGTGCCGTATTAATCCATTACAATTATTTTCAAATATATAAAATGCGAAATACAGAGATTATATTTTCTATAATAAGATGACATATATATGTCAAAGATTACAGATAAAGGGAGCCTGGCGAGCGAGACTTCGGAACTCTTTGATGTTTGTCATCTCGCTTGCTCCTTCATTCTTTCTTGCTTTCGCTTTTGTCGATTCTTCAGCATCGGGGATCTTTCCTTATGTACAAAATATAAACATTTTATAAAATAAAAACTGAAACTTACATTTTGGATGTTATTAGTATGAATATAATTATAATGGATTAATGAGATTCTTGCGATAAAAATGATATTAAACAAACATCAAAGAGTTCCGAAGTCTCGCTCGCCAGGCTCCCTTTATCTGTAATCTTTGACATATATATGTCATCTTATTATAGAAAATAAAATCTCTGTATTTCGCATTTTATATATTTGAAAATAATTGTAATGGATTAATAACATTTTTGCGATTAAAATGACACTAAATATGACATAAATCGGATTATTTTTAATGAAATAAGTAATCATAATTTTAATTACATAATTGATTAAAAATTATCCGATTTATATCGTGTTTGGTATCATTTTAATCGGTAAAATATCATTAATTCATTGTAATTATTTTCGGATCAATAAGCGCGAAAAACAAAAATTTTACAGTAACGATATATAACGCGAGAGATTATAGACAAAGCGAGCCTCGCGAGCGAAACTTCGGAAGTCTTTCATGTTAGCTATCTCGCTTGCTCCTCATTCGTTCTCTCTCTCTCTCTTTCTCTGCTCGTTCATTATTGTATTCTTTTATTCCCATTATTATATTCTTTTATTTGCTCAACTTCTATTCTTTCTATTCTCGTCTCCCTACATGAAAATAAATAAATTTATTTATTTATTTATATTTTATAAAGCATAAATGAGATACACAACAATAAGTTATTTTCTTTTTCTATTTATAAGATACACAATATCTCATTTATACTCTATAAAATAAAGATGAATAAATTAATGATTAAATTAATAATTATTATTATGTAGGAAGACGAGAATAAAAAGAATAAAAGTCGAATAAATAAGAGAATATAATAATGGGAAAGAAAGAATACAATAAAGAACGAACAGAGAAAGAGAGAGAGAGAGAGAGAGAGAGAGGGAGAGGGAGAGGGAGAGGGAGAGGGAGAGGGAGAGGGAGAGGGAGAGGGAGAGGGAGAGGGAGAGGGAGAGGGAGAGGGAGAGGGAGAGGGAGAGGGAGAGGGAGAGGGAGAGGGAGAGGGAGAGGGAGAGGGAGAGGGAGAGGGAGAGGGAGAGGGAGGGGGAGGGGGAGAGGGAGAGGGAGAGGGAGAGGGAGAGGGAGAGGGAGAGGGAGAGGGAGAGGGGAGAGGGAGAGGGAGAGGGAGAGGGAGAGGGAGAGGGAGAGGGAGAGGGAGAGGGAGAGGGAGAGGGAGAGGGAGAGGGAGAGGGAGAGGGAGAGGGAGAGGGAGAGGGAGAGGGAGAGGAGAGAGAGAGAGGAGAGAGAGAGAGAGAGAGAGAGAGAGAGAGAGAGAGAGAGAGAGAGAGAGCAGCTTGAATGAACGTGTAAACGAATATGCGAGGAGCATGATATATATATATATATATATATATATATATATATATATATATATATATATATATATATATATATATATCATGCTCCTCGCATATTCGTTTACACGTTCATTCAAGCTGCTCTCTCTCTCTCTCTCTCTCTCTCTCTCTCTCTCTTTCTCTTTCTTTTTCCCTGTTCGTTCTTTATTGTATTCTTTCTTTCCCATTATTATATTCTCTTATTTATTCGACTTTTATTCTTTTTATTCTCGTATATATATATATATATATATATATATATATATATATATATACGAGAATATATATATATATATATATATATATATATATAATATATATATATATATATACGAGAATAAAAAGAATAAATGTCGAATAAATAAGAGAATATAATAATGGTATATTTATTCTCGTATATATATATATATGAGAGATTCCACCAAATCGAGTACCACTTTTGGGCCTGCATGTCTGCGATCACGTTCAAATTTTTTTGGCTTATAGTCCACATTGAGAAACATACTTACAAGTTTTTTAAGATTTTTTCCTCCATTATTTTAGCCGCCATATTAGGGAACATTTTACGTTTTTTTTTTTTTTTTTTTTTTTCATAAATTAATTGCGGCATTACGCGTGCTCTAAACAAATTTTTGTTATGTATGTTTTTTATGTAAAAAAACCTCAGCTTTTCAAAAAAAATATTTCAAAATAAACGGACCCATATAAACTGCTGAAAATTCGATTTTAATCATAAAATCACAGTTTTTGGCAAGTGCGCCATTTTTTAAAATTTTGAAACTATTTCCATTGAAAAGCTGAGAAAATTTCGCATAGGATACGTAAAAATCAAGTTGGGATCTCTGTAAGAATTTATTGGGTCACTAAATGTTTAAAATCAAAAAATTAAAAAATTAAATTTTCCAATTTTTTTCGATTTTTTTTTTTACTACTAGTGCTTTATGACAAAGATTCCAAGAGAATTTTGCATACCACAATAAAAGTTATCTATTCCACATTGTGTATTGTCGCTGAAAATTTAAAATCATTTTTTGAAATAGAAATATATTCTATTTCAAAATTCCCGGTCATTTCGATTACTTTTGTTTTTATTGAAAATGAACGATATTTGGATTCAAAAGTCAAATTAGATGCTCGATCTTCTCGATCAAAAACTGTAAAAGGGACCCAAATGATACATTTCATCGCTCCGATTCCAAACAATCCAAGTGTGGTTACAACGAAGTTTGTATCTAATTCAGAAACTTACTCTATCGTTCAACTCTACAAGCCATCAGCACCTTAAAAGTTACCAACAAAGTTCATGTAATTCTGACATCAATAAAAAAAAAAAATCGAAAAAAATTTGGAAAATTTAATTTTTTAATTTTTTGATTTTAAACATTTAGTGACCCAATAAATTCTTACAGAGATCCCAACTTGATTTTTACGTATTCTATGCGAAATTTTCTCAGCTTTTCAATGGAAATAGTTTCAAAATTTTAAAAAATGGTGCACTTGCCAAAAACTGTGATTTTATGATTAAAATCGAATTTTCAGCAGTTTATATGGGTCCGTTTATTTTGAAATATTTTTTTTTGAAAAGCTGAGGTTTTTTTACATAAAAAACATACATAACAAAAATTTGTTTAGAGCACGCGTAATGCCGCAATTAATTTATGAAAAAAAAAAAAAAAAAAAACGTAAAATGTTCCCTAATATGGCGGCTAAAATAATGGAGGAAAAAATCTTAAAAAACTTGTAAGTATGTTTCTCAATGTGGACTATAAGCCAAAAAAATTTGAACGTGATCGCAGACATGCAGGCCCAAAAGTGGTACTCGATTTGGTGGAATCTCTCATATATATATATATATATATATATATATATATATATATATATATATATATATATATATACATATAATCTTTATGACAATTTATTATTATTTATAGTTATATTTAGTAATTTATAAATGAGAAAAGAAAATTTGATATATTTTATCCTCTTATGTTACCAAACATTTGCATATTTATATAAGCTTGCCTATATTTATAGAAAATAAACTTTTTCCAAAGCAAAAATTTAGAAATTTAATTTTTGTCGTAAAATATTTATAAATAATGGTTTTATGTATCGAATTAATTTTAATCAATATGAAAATAATTTTTTTTTGGTTAGAGAATATTTGTTTATAAAGATGCGCATTTGTTTTTATTATTACGCGATATTTGTAGCATGCATGTATGTAAGTATATATGTATGTATCGGGGAATAAGTCGACTGTACCATGCACACACACATGCAGGCAGGCACACGCAATCATATCAGTGCGCGGCAGATACTCAGTCTCACAAGTAACACTAGGGAAGTGTCATACGACGATTTTCCTGAAACTTGGCATACAAGTAGTACATGGAAAACTATTAGACACGTATATTGTTATATCGGCCCGAAAGCCGTTTGAAGGGTAGAAATCACCCTTATCTATTTTGGGGGTAGATTCGACTATTTTACGAATTATTTTTACGATTGTTGCGAAATCAGGTAACTAAGGGTTTTTGGGGTCGCTGATAACGAATCTGAAGTCCGTTTTTAAGAATTCAAAATGGCGGTCGCATATTTTCAAAAGTTTTACACCCTGTCAAAAAGTGCGAAAATTGCAAAAAAGTAAGAAATGAGCATAACTTTGAGGCGAATTTGTAGTAAAAAGGTCCTAATGGAGAACTACCCCTAACAGTAACGAAACATCGAAAACCATCCCTACAAGTAGTGATGCATATAAAAATCAATCAGTCCTTAGCGCTACCTAGGATGAACGACGTGGACGTGATAGGGTTCTCATCCCATTGGGGTGCTTTTTGAACGTTAGTCCCCTTGCCTCTCACGAATCGGGGTGCTTTTTGAACGTGAGTCCCCTTGCCTCTCACGAATCGGGGTGCTTTTTGAGCGTGAGTCCCCTTGCCTCTCACGAATCGGGGTGCTTTTCGACTTACACTTTAAATTTAGTGCAGTAATGTGGAGAGTTAGCGTTTGTTACGGCAAAGAAGTGCTGCATGCACATTGATGTCATACACCAAGCACATTTAATTATTGCAATATCATTGCAGAGTTCACATGTGCCATTGCAGTTTTTCAAACAGAAATCTGCAGGGGCTTCGCATTTGTCGGGTTTTTCTGCAATATACCCACACTTCCACCAAGCGTATCGAAATATATTCTTAAATCTGGGCGAGGAAAACTGGTTATGTATTAAAGACTGTATTTTGAGGATGTTATTCCTTAAATGTAAATTTACATCACAGTTATACAGCATGACAATATCAGAAAATTGTCTTAAAAAATTCTTCCAAGGTCTAAAAGTGTAAACGTCCAGCGGTTGAATTAAACCAGTGGTTCCAGTGGGAATCGTAAAAATTTGGACGTTTTTATTGTCTTTATCAATATTGTCAAACTTTTTTTCAGTCTGGCCAGTCCAAGAATCTAACAAAAGTACAGAGTTTTCCCCGGTGTGTGGTAAAAAAACGTTTGCGAACCAATTAATGGCAAGGTCGGATGTTAATTTGCCTGATTTTGATGCAAATACGACAATATTGTCTGCTTTGTACAAAGTTTTCTCAACGATTGGTCTAAATTTACCACTAGTCTCTTGCAGGACTATTAATAAAGGGGACTTTAAATCTCCGTTGGCAGAAACGATTGGCTGAATAGTGTAGCTATGCGTCAAAGAATTCAAAGATTGCGCTAAACACTCGACTTTCAATGATCCTTTTAAAGCAAGCGTGCGACCTGCATGCGTTTCTAAATTGAACCCCGATTGATCGACATTGTCTTCACCTACCAACATGATCTCTGATTTTACTTTAGAAACAAATTCGCTTGATGCTTGTAATAATTTTTCCTTTGACAATATTTGTTTTTTAGTCACAAATTTATTTATCTTTCTCGATACAATTCCATGATTCACTTTAAAATTATATACCCAAAATGTGGAAGCAGTGAATAATGTCGGTGACAAATTGATTTCTTCTCTAGCCCGTAAAGCCCATCTTTTTATATCAATGTCATGAATAGAAGGCGATCTTTCAGAGGAAATTTTGAATTGATCCAAAACATACTTCGAAATTTGTAATAATTTTTCATTTCTCGTGCCACCTTCTTTAATTTGTGCCTCCCACCTATACAATGATCTCAAACCAGAAACTTTCTTAAATCTGTGCTGAACTGACTTTAAAGGCAAAGCTTTTGTCTTCCCGGAACGCCAAAATTGTACAGCCTTTGTTTTATATTTGATATCAATATCAATTATAGTTTTCTTGCAATCCTTTATTAATTCTTCGAAATCACTTTGAGAAACCTCATCAACAGGAATTGCTTCAGGATATACACTTTCTTTATTAAAGCTTAAAGTATCAATGCTTTCGACAAATATCTGTGCATCTATAGCATCTTTAATTAAATTCTCCAAATTAGCTGCAAAAGATTTTTCCTCGTCTGTAATAACTGAATACACATCATATTCAGGAGAATTAAAACTTCTTTGTAATAAAAGAACAATGTTTCTTGGATTCATCGACATTATCTTTACAGGTACTTTAGATCAGTGCTCGGAATTAGTTGCCCTTTTCGGTCGGATTTCTGAAGCGAGTAGTGAGGGTCCCCCCACTACCGTTCGAGCCTCGACAGCCGAACCGCCGATCGCGCGGGTAACGCTGTGCCTCACACAGGAGCGTCTCTATATCAAAAATATGCTGGGATCGTACCTTCCGCCAAATCGCCATTAAAATTTTGCTAATAGATAATTTTTATTTTCATAATTAGTTAATATCAAAATTTTTATTATTCACATATTATATATGTAATATATTTTAATTTGATCTTCTAGGTCCTAGAAGATCAAATTAAAATTTGTAGACAAATTGATTGTTTTGGTTTTATCTGCTTCCTCTTTTGTTTTTCGATGTTTCGTTACTGTTAGGGGTAGTTCTCGATTAAGACCTTTTCGCTACAAATTCGCCTCAAAGTTATCCTCATTTCTTACTTTTTTGCAATTTTCGCACTTTTTGACAGGGTGTAAAACTTTTGAAAAAATGCGACCGCCATATTGGATCCGCCATTTTGAATTCTTAAAAACGGACTTCAGCTTCGTTATCAGCGACCCCAAAAACCCTTAGTTACCTGATTTCGCAACAATCGGAAAAATAATTCGTAAAATAGTCGAACCTACCCCCAAGATAGATAAGGGTGATTTCTACCCTTCAAACGGCTTTCGGACCGATATAACAATATACGTGTCTAATAGTTTTCCATGTACTACTTGTATGCCAAGTTTCAGGAAAATCGCCGTATGACACTTCCCTAGTGTTACTTGTCAGTCGCGCGTGTTGTGTACATACGCGTAACAAGAGATTACCGCAAAAGTACGCTCAACTGTTATAACGCGTTATAACGCATTGAATTTAAAAAACCAGTGTTGTGTTTTTGTAGTGTGGTTTTAATAGTGTGTCCACATAATGGGACAAAATATTCGAAAATTTTCGAGAGATGCTTGCCCCTCTTTGCCCGCAGACTTTCTTTAAAAAGAATAAGGGTCAAAAGATTAGTATATTTATATACCATAATTTTAGAAGGAATTGTTTTAATGTATACTATATACTAATATGTTGCTAGATATTATTTAATTTTATTTCCGTGCAGTCTACACAAAAATATAAATATGATAATGTAATATTATATAAAAATATAATATTCCAAATTTTTTTTTTTTAATTATATCTTTAAAACAATTCCTAAATAGAAAACAACATAAAGACTTTTGTATAAAAAATTATAACATAAAATTGATCTTCAAATAGAATTTAGAATGACTACTCTATACACATAAACATACACATTATATATGATGCACATAGTATTTAATACTCATATAGTATTTTTGTTATAAATAAATGGACAGATATGGGCAAAAAAAGAAAGAGGAAGAGAGAGAGAGAGAGAATAGGAATGAGTAAGCGAGGGAATGGCTGTAAAACGATATATCGATTGATAATTCACATCAGTCACTAAACATTAGTGAGCATAAAGTATTGCTACGGAGAAAGATATAACTATTTCCTTTTTTTTCTTACTTTTGGCACTTGTACACACTTGCTCAGTTACACTCATATCTTCTTTCTCTCTTTGCCCATTCTTCTCTGTCCATCTGTTTCTTATCCGAGCATACTATATGTGTGTTATATATTATCTATGTGTATATGTTTGTGTATATGTAATAGTAACTTTAAATTTATTAAAATATCATTAATCTCTTGCTTATTTGTATATTTCACTGAAAATTGATTATATTTATTTTGCAATAGTAGTTGTGTCACAGTAGTTAGTTAGCCAGAGGCGATCAATTCGTGAGCTGGTTGTTGAAAGAAATATTTCCCACCAAATGCGTTTTGCATGTGCGCTTTGGTTGAAGAATATATCCCAGAAGCGATCAATTCGTGAACTGGTTGTCGAACGAAATATTTCCCACCAAAAACGTTTTGCATGTACGCTTTGGTTGAAGAATGTATCCCAGAAGCGATCAATTCGTGAACTGGTTGTCGAACGAAATATTTCCCATCAAAAACGTTTTGCATGTGCGCTCTGGTTATTAAAAAAATAACATTTTATTCCAGAGGCGATTTTTAATCGTGAGCTGGTTGTTTTAAGAAATATTTCACACTAGATGCGATTTGAATGTGTGCTCTGGTTATTAAAAAAATAACATTTTGTCCCAGAGGCGATTTTTATTCGTGTGCTGGTTGCTTTAAAAAATATTTCATATCATATGCGGTTTGTGCATGAATATTCTGGTTATTAAAAAACAGTTATTCCAGAAGAAATTTAAAGAAACTTCCGTTTTTGAAAGACTAAGTGTGCAATATCTGGTATTCCTTCATATGATTGCAACAATCATATATAGTAATAAAAGCTTACAAATTATTGGAAGGAATTATTATTGTGATTACTGGCGATGTATTTTTTCTTTTTTTGATGGCACCAAATTTCGCGTATATAATAGTCTATCAGGCTGTGTATATACAAGTTGGTAGCTAAAGACAAAAAATATATACATCTTCGTTATTAGGAGGCAATCCTTATGAGAAAAAATACTCCAAGAATGTAAAGAGTATGAGGAAACGGTCTTGTAATATTATAGCAAGCAATAAACTGCTGCCTTTTTTAAAATGATAAGAAATTATGATTTAAAAAAATCTATCCTGATACTCGTAACAATATTGGCCAGAAAAAAGATGCCTCAATCTCGCTTGCAAATTATAATCGCAGATATGAAAATAATAAATAAAATATTTTGGTTGCGTTCTCACGAAAATGGGCGATCGAGCCCTTTCTATGTTATAAATATCCAAAATATTGTAACAATCATAAAATTTTGTTGCAATGTTTTGCGGACAGAGAATTTATGTGTTTGCATTTATAAATATTTATATTAATATTTATATAAATGTAAATTTTAATATGTGCATACTTATGTCATAAGAATATATAAACATTCACATTTATAGTGAAGAATTTTATATATTACTCATTAGTCCTCAATCATATCGATTATACCGATATACTGTCGATGATAAAGATTTATCATCGTATTCAAAATTATATGTATAATATATTTACATCCATATATAATATATTTTAGTTCAATTTTCTCGAACTGTACTGCATAAATTGTAACCCAGCAAACCAAGATATGATTGTTATACACATATAACATGTACATAATAAGTGCACATGTTACATCTATGTTATATAGCAGATATATTCGATGTTTGCTGGGTATATATATATATATATATATATATATATATATATATATATATATATGATACATATACATATATATGATACATATATGTATCATATATATATATATATATATACAGGGTGTCCGGTAATTTTTGACACACCCCAAGTGTGAAGGTAGATTGGGTCAAACTGAAAAGAAAAGTCTTGTACCATTTTTTTTTGTATATATATATATATATATATATATATACTGTATATATATATATATATATACATATATATATATATATATACATATATATATATATATATATACAGGGTGAGTTTTTTAACTTGGAACTGTAAAATATCTCGGAAAGTAAGCTTTATCGAAAAAAATGTTTCAAACAAAAGTTGTAGGGTTCGGAGGGGGCCACATGATAAAAATATGGATTTGACCTTGAGTGACCTTTTCAAGGTGAGGTCAATGTGATCGACGTTTTCTTAAATGGAAACCCCATTTTTTTATTGCATATTCTTGTAGCTTATCTCGAGAGCTTTTCAAAACACTATAATAATGTATTTTTTCATTAAGTACTTTTTGAGTTATTTTATATCTTAATCTGACATATTTTGATATAAAAGATAAAATATCTCGTAAAATATTTAGTTTTCGATAATCTTACCGTAATACTTTTATGTACAGAATAATAAGACAAATCAATTAGTATAAAAAAAACAAATAATTGTTTTAAAAAATACATTGTAAATAATTACATACTTTTTCTTAAAAACAATTATTTTTTTTTTTATACTAATTGATTTATCTCATTATTCTGCACATAAAAGTATTACGGTAAGATTATCGAAAACTAAATATTTTACGAGATATTTTATCTTTTATATCAAAATATGTCAGATTAAGATATAAAATAACTCAAAAAGTACTTAATGAAAAAATACTTTATTATAGTGTTTTGAAAAGCTCTCGAAATAAGCTACAAGAATATGCAATAAAAAAATGGGGGTTCCATTTAAGAAAACGTCGATCACATTGACCTCACCTTGAAAAGGTCACTCAAGGTCAAATCCATATTTTTATCATGTGGCCCCCTCCGAGCCCTACAACTTTTGTTTAAAACATTTTTTTCGATAAAGCTTACTTTCCGAGATATTTTACAGTTTCAAGTTAAAAAATTCACCCTATATATATATATATATATATATATATATATATATATATATATATATATATATATAATAATAATCTATAAAATATATATTATATATTTTTTTACAGAAGAAAAATGGAAATCAAGATTATAAATAAAAAAAATAAAAGGGGAAATAATAAATTAAATGCATTACAAAATATTTAATTACAAAACATATCTCAAAAAATTGAATTTAAATCCGGATTTTTAGCTTTGAAATAAAAAAAAACTTGTTTTATTGTTGAGAAAATAGTTTGTTTTCTCAACAAACTATTTTTATTCATAATAAAATTTTTTTACATGTATGCAATTTGTAATATGTAATTACAGTTTGAAAAAGACATAAACATTTTAAATATATTTCTTAAAATATAATAAATAATTAATTTAATAAATAAATGTATGTAATGATGTACCATAAACTTTAAAAAATAGTAAAAAAAAACTCGGATTTGAATTCCGATTTGCATCGTGACAGACCGAGCATTTTCCAATGATCCACCGCACGTTGAAATGGACATCAATGCTATCGGTACTTGTAGTATATTTACATAAGATTATGTGAATCCCTTTTTAAGTTAAAATTATCATTTAGCATTGCTTTTTATGATTTATACTCTTTGTTTTAAGAATAGGAAAGGGAAAAACAATTTTTAATGCAGATATCTTGTACGATATAAAAAATATAATTTTATTGTATATAATGTTTAATGAAAATTATAAAAACATATACAAAAAGCTATCTAATCCGAAATATTCTCTTTTTTCTAGAATCGTTTTATCAAACAAAATTCGGTTTATTGAAGTATTAATCTTGTTTTTTAATATTTATTTTATAGTATATATACTATAAACATCAATATGTGCTATTTTAATGAAATAACTTTACGTAATATATATGTCTAGAATATATATATGTTATTCTCGCCATAGAATAGAAAAAAAAGATTAATACTCCAATAAACCGAATTTTGTTTGATAAAACGATTGTAGAAAAAAGAGAACATTTCGGATTAAATAGCTTTTTGTATATGTTTTTATAATTTTCATTAAACATTATGTACAATAAAATTATATTTGTTATATCGTACAAGATATCTGCATTAAAAATTGTTTTTCTCTTTCCCATTCTTAAAACAAAGAGTATAAATCAAGAAGAGCAATGCTAAATAATAATTCTAATTTAAAAAGGAATTAACATAATTTTACGTAAATATACTACAAGTACCGATAACATTGATGTTTATTTCAATAGTGCGCGGTAGATGATTGGAAAACGCTTGGTCTTTCACGACGCAGATCGGGGTTCAAATTCGAGCGATTTTTTTTTTTACTATT
Source organism: Formica selysi (assembly GCA_009859135.1). Taxonomy (NCBI): domain Eukaryota; kingdom Metazoa; phylum Arthropoda; class Insecta; order Hymenoptera; family Formicidae; genus Formica; species Formica selysi. The sequence continues at coordinate 24,486 of WHNR01000261.1, forward strand.
TTTTAAAGTTTATCATACATTATTACATACATTTATTTATTAAATGTGATTATATTTTAAGAAATATGTTTAAAATATTTATGTCTTTGTCAAAGTATAATTACATATTACAAATAAAAATAGTTTATTTTCATTTTATATATATACAATAATCTATAAAATATATATTATATAGTTTTTTACAGAAGAAAAAAGAATGGAAATCAAGATTATGATACACGGAGTATCGATAGTAACAAAGCAACAAATCATCAAGTCTAGCAGGCATCCGTCTGACGTATTTTGTATTTATTCACCTTTTGTTATCTATTATCCTAGTATTATTGATCATCATACAATATTTAATTGCAGATACAATTTTAACTATAATTTAAACATATATATCTACATATGTATATACGCAAGTATAAAATTCTTATAAAGTGGGCGCTTATTAGCCTTGTTGCATTACTGCTGTCACGAGAGGCCAGAAAGCATTTTTAGGCCGTATTTCGGCCGTAAGGGATACGCTAGAGGAACAAAGATAGCACGCGATTGTCGCTCCTTGTCTGACATTATCTCCCAACAATCGCATCCGTGTGCTCAACGTATCGGTGTGTGCCTTCATGGACGCTACACACATACGCAATGAAAGAGAGACGAAGACAGCGCAATCATCTCTCTTTGTCAAACGATCAGTGTACTACCAGCATCGAAAAGTGGATGTAGCACGGATATGAACCAAAATCGAAAAGTGGATGTAGCACAGACATGAACCAATCGGCTGTTTTATCGGCTCCGAAAGTGGATGTGGCCATGAAGTTCTAGGCAGCGTAAAATGGATGTACGTGACGCTAGTGTACGACCTAGAAAAAGCGTTACACGAAGAACGGCAGCGTGGCGACTCTCATTCTTCTCTCTGCTTCAATCTTAACATTTTTTATCTTATCCGCGCGATATATACTCTGGTTGCGTTCCTATATTCACTGCCAGTACTGAAAATTATAGTTTACGTCACGTGCACTTAGACCCTTGCGCCGCTGCGCCACGCCGCCGCCGCCGGTAAATTATCATGCGCCGATTTCGCCGCCGCAGATCTTGAAATTTTCGCCGAACGCCGCCGCCGTCGAAAATTAATGCGGCGCGCCGAAAAAGATGCTGTGATTGGTTGTATTCAGCAAAAGAAAACAGTTTAGTGAGCATTCAGTTCAGTGACTCTCTTTCGTGTTACTTTATTGGGTGCTTTCCATTTAGTGACTCAAGTCGACACAAGTCTAGTGAAATCATCATTTGTGCTTTCCATTTGAATTGTGTCGCTGTGTGTCAACAACTCAAGCTGACTTTTGCTAAGGACTGCCGCATAAGCTTTTCCGTAATGCATTACGTTACGTTAAGTACTAGTTCTAAACTTAAACTCGTACGTAATCTTAAACTTCAGTCAACGCACAGAGAAAACCGTAACGTAACAAAAGCATACTATGTTACGATTTTGTTTGTGCGTTGACTGAAGTTTAAGATTACGTACGAGTTTAGGTTTAGAATAGTACTTAACGTAACGTAATGCATTACGGAAAAGCTTGTGCGGTGGCCCTAACTCTGCTTTTGCAGAGAGTTAGGTGTGTGACATTCAGTTCTACCAACGCCGAAAAATAAATTTACCTATTTATTTGATCGTATACGCATAAATTATATTATATTGGTAATAATATATGAGGTTAATAATTGATAGTAATAACAGAAGTTACTCACATAAAATAATTTATATATACTATATAATATACTACACTAAGTAAAATATTCAATAAAATGTTAAATCTCAATTTATCAATATAAATTATAAATTTGTATCTAAAGTTTTACTTTTGTTTGTTAGATTTTACAATGAAGAAAACTGGAAAATTACTTTTGGCCGAGAATTTGGTTGACTGCAATTATAGGTTTGTTTTTCATAATTGAACGTCTCTTGCATTAGTGTGCACTAATTCACTTTTTTTCAACGTTTAAATATTATTATATTTGTTTCATTTTCAGTGTAGTAAGTCCAGTTATAAAAAACAAATCTTTTATACCACTATCAGATTCTATAAAAATTATCTTACAAGATAGAGATATAAATCAACAACAAGAAAAATGTACAAATCAACAACAAGAAAGAGGTATAAATCAACAACAAGGAAAAAAAATTTAATTTCTCATCACGAAGAAGAATTTGTATGGAAGGATAGTAAATTTATATGGAATAAACAAGCTACTTTCGCGCTTTTATCTGCATACGAAGCTCATGACATTGAAGCTGATAATACCAAAAAAAACAAAAAGTTTTGGCAATCAATAGCACAGGATCTAAATGACCTATGTTTATCTGAAGTTCCAGTAAGTATATAAAGCATTTTATTATATTAACCTAATACACTTATATTTCTCTAATTTATTTACAGTTAACAAATGATCAAGTTAGATGGAAATTTAGTGCATTAAAAAAATCGTATAACAAAAAAAAAAGATCATAATCGCACAAATGGAAATGCCCCAAAGATTTTTGATGCTTACGAAAAAAGATTACAAGAAATTTTAGGTAATAAAAGCAATAATAATGAAAGCAATGAAAATGTTTTTAATTCACCAATATCAGTAAATACTCAGAATATAACAATTAGCATAGAATATGTAAAAGAATCAAGTAATATCCAAGAAGATACAGAACTTACTGCAGAAGATACTAGAACAGAAATGAGAATGGTACAACAGAAAAGAGGACATGGAACAGGATCAAAAACATGTCGAACAAAATTAGAATTAGAAAAGCAGTGGTTGGAACATCTTCAGTTTATTCAGAAAAGATATGAAGATAGAAGAGATTATGAAGAAAATGAAAATAAGAGAAAAGTAGAAGATCTTGAATTAAAGAAAGAAAAGTTAACTTTTAAAAAGAAAAGATGTTGTTTGAGGAATTCAAATTAACCAAAAAGACTGAACGACATAGAGAAAAAATGTCTATTCAATGAGAAAAATGTGATTTGCTAAAAAGTTTAAATGAGAAACAAAGTATTTTTTATTCGAATAGCCAATAAAGATGATATTAATTATTATTCAAGAAAACTAAACTACATTAAATTTTTAAATACTAAGCACTCTAAGCTGTAGTATTCTACCATGCAATATAATTATTAATTTGTAATTGTGTTAAAAGTTCAAATTATTTTTGATTAAAAGATAACACTATGTTTTGGTTTAAAGAAGTTTAAAAAGGATATTTATATTATAATTATCTAATAATAATAATAATAATATATATATATATATATATATATATATATATATATATATATTAGATAATTATAATATAAAAATATCTTTACATATTTGAATATTCTATTTAGTTCACTGAAATTAAAAGAGATTTTGATTTTATATTTCCTAATATTGTATGTGCACAAAATATAAAGGATATATTTATGTTATAACTAATAAAAACTATCAATACTGCCGTCTAATTAAAGAAACTGTAATGATCACTATGTGATATGAAATACTCAATTGCTGTTATATTTTAAAAATATGTTTAATATAAGAGATTACAATAAAATACAAAATATTTTATTTCTTGATTTTATATTTTATTTTCTTCCTTTCAAAAATATTTTATCGCATGATCAAAACAAAGAAAAAGTGTGACAAACATCTAGATTCTCGAACATTCGGTGCCGAAAATCTCCTATTATGGAAATCGGTCGACCGCGACTCTGTTCCGTCGTTATTCAGTCTGCCGCTGACGACGATTCGAGCTGGTCGATAGCAATCGATCATAATTTCTCGTATCATAATTTCTAGTATGATATTATCTCGTGTCGTATTCTCGCTCGTGTCGTGTCGCGGTACTCATAGACCATTCGCGCTGCTGTTTTTAATCTCGCTCGTGTCGTATGCGCTCTCGTCATTCTCGTTGTAAATTCTCAACCGACATTCTAGCATACGATCGAGCTTCGAACTCAGTGCGAAAGACGCCTCATTCTGTATTACTACACGCTCTATATACTTATTGAGTTTGTGATTGTTAATTGTTTGGAGTCCGAGAGTCGACGCGCGTTAACCGTTCCGCGAATGTCCTCTGCCTCGCGCCAAGCAACATCCGGCGTCCGCGTGCAAGATATCCGTTCTCGCGAGAGCCTCTAGCAAGAAGCTCTATAAGATTTGCGATACGCGTCAAAGGCAGTCAGTAACAGGACATTCTGAAGATTTCCGTCGGAGTCGCGGAATACGTGCCGTCGCTCGCTCCTATTATTCAAAATTAAACGAATCTTGAAACAATCTACAATCGATTATTTACTGAAATTCTCCTTATCCTCCAGCGGATCTACGGATTCGCGTTACACATCGCTTCTCGCTCATCTCTGAGCGTTTCTTAAGATTCGGGCGATCTCGTCGAGGTCGACTCCCGAACAAGTTTTCTTGATAAAAATCATTATTATTACGTTTATTAGCTATTTAATTCATTATCATTTTCTTCTTTAAATAATCCAACCTTAGGAAATTTGATATCTAGGGAGGATAAAGGACTTCTCCCCTTTTTGGAATAAGGTTTTGCCGAAATACGTAGTGAGGTTGTATAATTTTCCTCCTCGCAATCGACGGAGCTAGGATTTTCTGACAAGGTTTGGAAATTTCCCTCCGAAATCCTAGAATTATTCCCTTCTTGAGAGGATTGGTAATTTCTCTCTTCGAGGGTTTTTAAATTAATTAAATTTTTAGGAGAGGTTTGGTAATTTCCCCCTCCAGGAATGGTTGGATTTATTAGATTTTCAGAAGAGGTTTGGTAATTTCCCTCTCCAAAGATTTTTGAATCATTCAATTCTTTATTTTTCCTCTCAGTTTTATTTTTTATCATTTCTTTATTTTTAATTTTATTCTTATTTTTATTTCCTTCTTTATTTAAGGTTTGTTCTTCGTCTTCATAATTAATTTCTTCGATAATAATATTTTTTTCATCCACATTTTCACCTTCATTTTCAGTATTCATATTATTTTCATAATCGTCGAATTTGTAAGTAATTTTTTCTTCCGTATTCCTTGGTTCTTCTGGACTGTTTAGAGCCTCAATTTTTGAATCATGGTCGTCTAATAATTCGCTCAATGATTTTAGGCGCAAAGTCGGAACATGTACTTCCGCCTCTTCATCTAAAGTACTTATAACGTTTAAATATGCTTTTCCGGCAACGTTCTCCACGATGGTGTCTCCCAAATAAATTCCATGTGCCACCTTTAGTCTCGGTATATATCCTACTTTTAGTTCTGGATTTTTTATTCTTACATAAAATAATGATTCGGATCGCGGAGCTACTATAATGGCTTCAGGTGATAAGAAAGGTATGTTGATTCCGGAGACATCCAAGTGCCCTTGTGCGTAATCTATTTTCGATGAAGTTTGTTTAAAGAAACCGTTTCCTAATATGCCGGATTGTGAAATTGGAAAATCGTTAGATACAATATGAAATATAACCGGTATTTCAAAAAGAGTTAATGTAATTTCACCTAAGGTGTACACAGGATAATTATTTATACCGTTCAACTTGAGGATATTAGTATAATTAATATTTATTTCTTCGGGAACGAGATTTTCTTTAATTATATTAGGTCCAGATCCCGTGTCTAGCATAAAAGTTATACTAGTAGTTAAATTATCGATGTTGATTTGAACGGTAGGCACGCGACTATGTTTGTCGAGGTTTATAGTCACGGGCCTTATGGTAGTTCTGTCCTTGTCTACTTGGCTACCTGAGTTTTGGACGGGTGCGGCTCTCGTTCGGACCCCTGCTGTGCACCCGACGTTGAGGGCCCGTTGTAGTTTCCCTGATTATTTTCTTTTTTCCGAAAATTACTGGCATGGTGTAATTGACAATTTTCGAGAAGACGACCTTGCTCCTTGCAATAGCGGCAGAATAAAGAATTCCTAGATCCCGTTTGCTGGTTTAGTTTTGATCGACAATTTTTAGCAATGTGTCCGAAGTTGTTGCAAATTTGACAAGTTGCGCGAGTTTTATTTACCGCATAACGTTGTTCGTTCTGTTTCTTCCAGCAATTATTTGCAGAATGGCCGGGTCTTTCGCACCATTGACAAATTACCGAGATTTTATTGTTATTGGTTGTATTATTCTGTCGGCAAGATTTTGCATCATGACCGGATTTTAAGCATAATTGACAAGTTATTATTTTCCCTTGAACTACGTTTACCGGTCGGCGTTGTTGTGGATCGCGAAAGCGGCATTTCTCTGCTCCATGCCCACGTTTTTTACAAATTTGACATACTAATATCGCGGTTCCGAAATCAATCTGGTTGTTAACTTGTTGAGATGTTTGTAAATATTTCTTGCAGTTACTGCCTACGTGCCCTTCCTTATAACAGATTTGACAAATTTCTTTTAGACTGTTAGTTTTCTGTCTACCTGAACTGTTATCTATTCCCTGTCGTAAATTTGTCATTTCTCGGAGCTCCTCTATCCTTAAAGCGTCGGCTGCAGTTTCTTGTACATATAATAAATTTCTTGCAACTCGTTGTTTAATTTCTGGTTTTAACCCTCTAATAAAACACTTGCACATGTCCTTTTCTAATGATGCTTTAATATTTTGGTCAGACGACACGTTTCCCGAACTTCTATATGTTTCTAAAATTTGTTTTCCAAGAATCTTTACTCTATTTGCATAAGTAATTACATCTTCATCACCCTTTTGATATATACAACCCAATTCCCCTTGTAATTGATAAACGTTTTTTGCTGGTCCATAAATTTGTTTTAAATATTTAGTTAATTGAGAAACGCTATCAAAATCTTGACCTTGTATAGTTCGGCGAGCCTCCCCTATTATCCTGGTTCTTATTATTTTAGTAAACTGTAATTCAGCCTCACTAGGCAACATAGATTTTGCTTCTTCACATCCCTCGATAAAATAATTTAATGGAATATTTTGACCGTCAAAATAAGGGACGGCTTCGACCGCGTATTTCAAAGTAGCGAAAGGATTATTTTGAGTCATGTTGCCGCCGGTACCGCTCGGGTCTTTCTTTTTTTCGTATTTGTTAAATTCAGGTATAATAGTCTTATCGCAGGAATCGGCAAAATGAGACTCGGCCGCTATTTCGCTAAACTTTTTCTCAAAATCTTTTTCAATTACGGTTTCGTCTAATGAAAAATTAATGTTTTTAATAGTTTTATTAGGAGTGGAAGTGTGATGTGTTTCTGATTTGTTAGATTTTGTTCGATTGTATGTGTCTTGAGCAAGCTGAAAATTTCGTTCTACTTCGTCTTTATCAGCTGTACCTCTTGTCCCTTTACTCATTCCAGTTTAAAAGATCGCACATTACAATCCCGGACGAGCCCCAAAAATTTAAAGAGCAGTATGTTACGTCCAGACTCGAGGAAGGATGAGTCGACGGAAGGGCGCAACAACTATCTTCAATTTTCCCGAAATTAAACGTCTCGTGGCGTTTGGAATCGGGTCGAACGAACTGATAGGTCTGAAAAGCAGGTAAACGACTGCGTCGCTGTTACGCTGGTTATTCAGACGTTCGTTCGGTGGTCCCTTTTTGGTAAGAGAATTTAATCTCTTTTACGCGGGACGGGACCAAGTGCGATCTTTCGACTGGAGGAATGAGTGGGGGGGGTTTAATAAAGAGTTATTTTGATTTTTAAATTAACAAAATATAAATTTATTTATTTTAAAGTAAATGGATATACATGATTATATAAGAAAAATGAAAATAAAATATAATTTCTTGGTGAGTGTACATGTGTATGTGTGTTTTTTAATTCGCGGGTGTTACATCAATACGGAGGACATCAGTCAGAAATGCAATGGAATGATTTTACTGTTAAATTTAGAATCTGACTGGGTAATACAATATACAAATATATTTGATTAAAGGATAAAAACATAAAATCAAAATCAATATGTATAAGTAAATAAGTGTATATGTTAAGAACGGTCAGAAATATAAAATTGGTCGCTCGCATATGTGTTAGATTAAGATCAGGATTTAAAATTTTCTAAGACTTATTACCGAAACGGGTTGATGATTTAAAAGAATGAAACATTCTTCGGAAAGTTTTGATTTAAATAAGAAACAAGACAAAAAGGAGGAAAAGAAAAAATTATTCAATTAAACTTACTTTTTTCAATAGTAATTCAGAGGTGGAGGGGTGGCGAATTTGTACGGTGTTTCGCCCTGTGTCCCATGTCGGCAGCCCGATGTTCGATTCGTGGTTGCTCTGGAGATGATGCCAAGTGAGGACACTGGTGGCACAAGTGCCTAACTCGCGAATTACGGTGCGAAAGCACAGAGTAAGACTGCGTGAAGCTGAAGACCGGAGAATAAGTGCGTAAGTGAGAGAGTAAGTAAGTAAGTAAGTGCGTGAGTAAGTGATCGTATGTCCCTTCGAGTCCTCCTTTTATATCTCTCTTTTCGGGGTGTATTCTAATTTCTAAGAGTGGGAATCTTCCAAAACTTTAACGAATTAAAAGTTGTGCCAGTGTCCTCATTAGGCGGGGTGTTTCTCCTACTTTTCAAATTTTCACTCATGACGATCGTCGATTGGTGATCAGTTCAGAGTCCCTTGAGCTCTAGGTTTCCCTTACGCCCGTGATTTGATTTAGACAAAGTCCAAATGTGACGTCACAGAAGTTTCGTCATTATTGATTTAGTTGTATTCATCGGATATTTTGTGAGAATTTTATTATCTTTTCGTTATCAGTTTTTTTATTCCGTTGGAGAATTCCACTGCGAGGGTATCTACTGGTTTTTATTTGTTTTTAGGCGACCGGCGCGGTTTCGTCGCGTCTTTCTCACGGTTACTCGTAGATATAGATATTGATAAGTGACTAAATGTTTAAGGAATGTGTGACGCAGGATGCTCTATTTACCGAACGACTCATTTCTGTCACCGATCGATTATCATTGCCGCAACTTCGTGGAAGGAAAGAATCGTGGAGTCACCAGGACGTAACACTACAGAAATCTACAAATTACATTTTTCTCTTTGAATAGAAACTTTTTCTCTATGTCGTTTAGTCTTTTTGATTAATTTTAGTTTTTTAAATATCTTTTCTTTATATATGTATATATACTTATTATTACTTATTGTTAGATAGGATATACTTATACATATGTACCCAGTTAGCCAAGTCTGTTCTAACAGATTTTGGCAAGGCCTGCTACAAATTATTGTCAGCAAAAAGGCTACGAATTGGGTACAAAAGTTGTTATTACCAATTAAGCTGGCAGATTGACGGCAAAAATTGAGCAAAGGTTGCCGACATAACCCGACAGTAAATTGGCGGTGGAAACCGAGCAAAGCTTGATGACATGACCGACAGACTGGCATCAGATTGTTGGCACGAACTGAGCAAGATCTGGCGTGCACAATCTAATGGCATATTGGCAGCAAAAACCAAGCAGAATATGACAAAGTATTACAAAATTCTATTATTTGAAATAGTATAGTTCAGTCGTTTACCGCTATGCGGCGTGTTATTCATATCTATACTCGTATTCAAGTTTTTGTCCTGAGTGTATATAAAGCCTGCAAAATGTGACTAATAATATTGTAATATATCTATCTCTATCAGTTCAATTTTTGACACGATGCCTATACAGGATAATTCAAATATTGAACTGATTTTTGGAAAATCGAACAAATAATTGTTCGATTTTTACTTATTCGGGCAATCCCTGACCAAAAAAATCTTTAATTTTATAAATCAAATTATTTAAATTTATTTATATGTTTTAACACATTAATATGTATTATTATATATTAATACTGTAACTGATCTAATTTTTGTCGTCGAAAATTGCCGTAGATCTGCTGGGCATTTGGCGCAAATTTGTTATCGGTCTGCGGTTGACAAACCTGCTCTCGATTTGTTGCGTCAATCTGTCGTCGCACTGCTAGTGACAGATCTGCTCTGGTGTTGTACCCAATTTGACATCAGGATATGATTTCAACTTTTGGTTGCAATTGGGGCGCACTCGAGGACACAGTAGGCCCTGAATTTGGCAGCCTCGTTCCACAGGGAATTGTTTGCTGTTTGTTAACAATCCGCAAGCAAATGGTTAGCTGGGTATTATATAGGATACAATTCTCTAAACAATAATATTCGACGATCTTCTAAATCTTCATCTACAATATCTTACATCTCCTTCATTATAATTTTGTATAAGATTATTATCCTCTGCTGCAGAATATTCGTTATAAAAATCTTCACCGTTACCTTCATTATCTAAACATAAATTATGAAGTACGCAACAACCTACTATGATTTGAGTCATGAAATGAATATCGCGTAAAGGTAATTTATGTAACTGGCGAAATCGGGCTTTCAAAATACCAAAAGCTTTTTCGACTGCAACTCTAGTTATTGAAACTTTTGTATTAAATGCTTCTTGTTGAACTGTTAAATGACCGTTATCCTTGAAAGGACAGACAATCCATTTCTTTGCTACTCCATTATAACCTTTATCTCCTAACAGAAAAGTATTGTTTGGAAAAATGTTTTCTCTTTCTTGTTCAGCAATATGAAAAAGCTGTGATCTTCTTAACATTCGAACATCGTGAAAAGAGCCTGGGTCACCACAATATATATTAAGAAATCTCATATTACAATCACTAACAGCTTGTAAAAGGATCGAATAACATTGTTTTCTGTTAAAATATTCTCTGCTATTTTATTCAGGCTTATTTATATAAATATGCGAACCATCTATTGCTCCAATGCAGTTTGATATACCTGCTTTTTCTTGAAAGTCACGAGAAATTTTAATTAGATCATTTCCTTGAGGCCATGTAATAACTTCTGGTACCAGAGTTATTAACCAGTTGATAACTCTACGTATAATACGGAATACTCATGATAATGATATATCAAAAAGATTAGACAATGTTCGATGTGGTTCTTTGTTACTTAGAAACCAAAGAGTCATCAGCAAACATAGCTCTGCAGACTTTTTTTCTTTTCCAAATTCATTTGCTGTCATAAATCTGCTGGTTTCAAAGGATTCTAAAAAAAGTCAATAATTAAGATAATTTCTTTCAGTTAGATTATTATTAATAATTTCTTTCAGTTAGATTATTAATAATTTCTTTCAGTTAGATTATTATTAAGATAGCATATCTTAAAAAATTAATATTCCAATATTATTAACAATAATTACCTACTAATCTGTACACAATTATGCGATTTAATCTAAAATCTTCTCTAAATTCTTTATCACTTTTTCTATGTACCACGTCAAGAAAATTTTGCGCATGATGTCGTCTACGACCATTCATTAACAGCTGAAGAAGAGGAAATAGTATATCTTCTTCATATAAGTTATTTTCTAGCGGATTGTAGTTAGTCTAGGCGCCAGAGACAAAAACATGGGTTCATAATGCATAATTCTACGCAAATGATTTTACTTTTGGAAATTGTTCAGGGGTGCCCTCTGAGCGTAAATGCAAGTTGGCGCGGCGGGGGGGGGGTATGCTTCAGCCGCCATTTTGGAAATTAGTTTTTGCCAAATATCTCGTAAACGGTTGATCCTACGACAAAAATAGTCATAACCATTTTTGTACAGAACAAAATTATCCACCTTTTTTATTTGAAACTTTTTTCTGTGGGATGGATATTTTTCGAGCTACAGCGCGTCAAAGTTTTGTGAAAATGGTTTTTGCAAAATATGTCATTAACGATAAATCGCACACTGAAAATAATTATTATCAATCTTGTAGAGCATAAAATTCTCTACAAATTTTATATTAAACTTTTTTTCATAGTAGTTTTTCATAATAGTTTTCGATCTATAGCGCGGTAAATGCCGAATCGACGCGTAGTTGCCATGAGTGATAATATTCTATATGAAACATTGAAATGCGAGCAATGCAAGGTCATAGAACCACAATACCGTGTTTTTTTTACATCTGCCGCATCCATTTTGCAGTGAATACACGAGAAAAATGAACGCTTGTTTTATTTGTGGCAAAACTTTAAGTGAAGAAAATATTGTTGAAGTGAAGGAACGGGGTATACAGACACTTTTAGTGGCCAGTGTGAAGAGACAAGAAAAACAACATGAGCTCCTGTTGACAGGCTTAGACCACATAAAGTAATAACAAAGTCGATTAAGTGCATAGAGAGACTCGTGCATAGAAAGTTCCGTACTCTGTCCACGATAGGAGAAAAAAATGTATTGTAGAAATATGTAGATTTATTTTTTACAAACTATTTTTTTTATATATCGTTATTTTAATAGGCAATTTTTAATAGAATTCAATAGGGTTTAATACGATATATATAGAATAGGGTTCAGTTTTTGGTATAAAACCCTAAAAATAATCCTCAAATCGTACTTATGTTTTAAAATTTGTAAAATATTTTGTAAAATTTTCTATCAGTGTGCACAAGGCATGTCAGAAGAATTATGCCGATGAAAGAAAGGCCGCTGCGGCTTTTCGCAGGAAAAGCATTTCGGAGCCCTCATCCTCGTCGCAGTCGCTTCTGCCATCGCAGCCACCCTCCCAGCCGCCTGAGACTCCAATATTTGATTTCGCAACCAAGTGCTTCATTTGTGCCGAAACAATACCGGAAGATTATCAAGCGCAGCAAAAGAAGTACGCTTCGAAACAACGAAGGCTCGTACATACGGTGAGGAAATTCAGAAACGTGAAGAATACTGTTTTGAAAAACCTGCAAAATCGCGACGACGAATATGCTTGGCAGATAGTTGAGCGTATTCGAAATGTATCGGACACTGTCGCCGTTGGTGCAAAATACCACCAACACTGTATTCGCGAATTGAAAAATCCATTGTCAATGGGAAGGAAAAGAGGACGGCCGTGCGAGGGATTAGATTCGGCCATGGAATTGATTTATTCTTACATTTCCGAACATTATGAAGACTGCCAATTTAAAATTTCGCACCTAGTAAATCAAATCGAGGGAGATAATCGCCCTGATTTTCGTACCATAAAATCTCGTTTGCAGGAGAAGTACGGAGAAGATATTTGCATTTTCGACTGTCAGGGTCATGACGCCTTTGTCTGCTTTCGAAGTACTGGTTACAAAATTCTGTCTTCAACTTGGTATGACGAAAGAAAATCCAACAAAGAAGAGGAAAGATTGAGTGTCGTTCGAGAAGCAGCCGCTATTATTCTGGAGGATATACGGTCCCAATTCTACGACACCGAAACATATCCTCCTTCGGACGATTTTATGAAAGATGTCAATTCCGTTGTTCCTGAGTCTCTTTATCTTTTATTATCTGAAATCATCACGAAGTCGAAATGCGGTTCACTTGAAAAGTGGGAGAAAAAATGAACCGCCCTCGCACACGCAATTATATCAGCTGTTAGACCTCGTTCTTTTTTTCCCCCTTGCAAATGGGAGTCGGTTCTTTCCTGTACAAAAAATTCGGTTCAAGAAATCTCATCAACGTTTTGTCAGCCTTGGGATTTTCCTCAACGTTCGAAGAAGTGTCACTTTTTGAATCTTCTTGCATTCAGCGTCAGCAGCCCTGCATTTTACCTGATGCATTTTCGCAATTCGTTTTCGATAACGCTGACTTCAATGTCAACACTCTCAACGGACACGGCACGTTTCACGCGATGGGAGGGATTCATTGCGTAACTCCTTTCGACGCGATAAATCGAGATCAGGCAATACCTCGTATTCCGAAGAAACTATCGGCCACAGCGTTAGGAAATTTTGGAACTGTTCCACTCATCAGTTATGGAAAACCAAAATTAAATGATCTGCAGACTCTGCTTGTTGCAGATATCGATCGTATTCGCCCGATTAGTCACAACATTCTGCCGACAACGTGCGATTTGATGTGGTTGTACGCCAAGTGGTCCTGCACTCATGATATTCCTGGATGGAACGGCTTTATGGAAGAGGTTACAACCGACAAACATTTCGCTAAGTCGAAAATACTTTGCCTACCATTCATAAATGCGCCGCCCAGTGATTACGACACTATTTACACTGCGCTCCTTTCGGCAGTCGAAAAGTGCAAGACTGTCAACCAAAATGCCTGCATCGTAACCTTTGATCTGCCTCTGTACATGAAAGCTCATGATATTGTTAACAATGCTGATGCAACTTCCGCTGTAAAAAATGTTATCGTCCGACTTGGAGGTTTTCATTTATTAATGTCTTTTCTGGGCTCAATAGGCTACATCATGGCAGGCAGTGGGCTCCAAGATCTCTTGAAAGTTATATTCGCTGCCAATAGCGTTGAAAAGATCATGTCCGGCCACGCATACTCAAGAGCTGTCAGAGCTCACGTGTTAAGCCATCTGGCCTTGGCGAAGAAAATTATGGATTCAATCGAGTTCACTGACCACGAACGTGATGAAATGGACCTCATTGTCAACGATCCCGAAAGGTCTGCCATTCTTACAGCAGTCGAAAACATTGCCATCCAAGACGCTTCTACCAAATTCGACGAGGAATTGCGAAAAATCGAGAACAGGGGCCCCACTGCGAAGCTGTGGCTGCAGTATTTCCGCATGGTTACACTGGTGAAGCAGTTCATTGAAGCTGAACGGTCAGGAAACTGGAATTTGCACCTGGATACTATTAAAAAAATGTTGCCGTATTTTCATGCAAGCGGTCATTTCCTTTACGCCAAAGGCGCTCACTTATATCTACAGGACATGGCTGTCCTGCATGAAAAAGTTCCTCACCAAGAATACGAAAAATTCACGACGGGCAGTTACTTCACGATCAGACGCACAAACAAGTTTTGGTCGGGGATAATGTCGGACATGACCATTGAGCAGACGTTGATGCGATCGATGAAAACATCCGGAGGACTCACCCAAGGACGTGGAATATCTGATAGTGTGCTCACCAGATGGACTTTGGGGATGGTCTTTTTGCAGAACGTTTGTGAAGAGGTAGAAAATGTTTGCGGCATATCCAGCGCTACAACAGAACAGCACGTGGATATGCGAAGCTCTCGAAAAATCCGCGACAACGGAGACGTTGAAAAACTGGACAATTGGTTCGCCGAACATCCTCCTTTCCCCGAAAGCACGGAATTGATGTCCATCAGCACAGGAGTTGTTGGGAATTCTATCATCAACTGCCATCTCTCCAGCGAAATTGGTATTGAAATGGTTTCCCGCATGGTCGGTCTCAACTTCGACTCTTTAAAATTCAAGCGGAATGACAGGGTGCTTCCTCTAGCAACGGTCTCCAGCAGCATCAAAGTCAACGCAGCTCCAGTGCCCATTGACCCACTTCTTCTTTTTCAGAGAATGTGCATTGCAAAAGAAACAGTGGAAGACTTAAAAAATCATCTTGCATACGAGCTTGCGCCGTATCCTTTGTCTTTATTCACAGACGAAGGAATGCGGAAAGGTACGAAGTCATCTTTGTATAACTGTTTCTTACCGCTGCCAAATGATGTTGATCTGGGGGTCAATCGGATGGAAGTTGTGGACGGTGGGTTTCTTTTGCACCGGGTCGTATGGGATCGCAATGTAACGTTCATGAAGATCTGTCAGAAGTACGTGAAATATGTACAAGACAATTTCGGCCCAAAGGCAACAGTAGTCTTCGATGGCTACCCTGATGATGTTGGCTGTTTAGGCACAAAAACTTCCGAACGCCTCCGGCGATCGAAGAAACATTCTTGTGCGAATATCATCGTGGACGAGACAATGATTCCGACTACGCCTCAGGACAAGTTTCTGGCGAACAAAAGCAACAAGATCCGCTTTATCGCCATGCTGAAAAAAGAGCTCGAACAATCCGAATTTTTCGTCGAACAAGCCATAGAGGATGCAGATGCATTGATGATAAATACAGCCAAGGAGATATCTTCCAGGTTCGATTCGGTTGTCATCATGGGCGAGGACATCGATCTTCTCGTTTTATTGACCGGATTGGCAAGCCAATATAATAATATTTTCTTCCGTAAACCCGGAAAAGGACGTATCCCGGAAAAAATATATACCCCGTGTTGTTTCAAATATGGACAAGCTGTTGCAGACAACATCTTGTTCCTTCACGCGTTCAGCGGATGCGACACAACGTCTGCCGTATACAACGCAGGAAAAGCGAAATTCCTCTCAATATTACAAAAAAATGAGCAACTACTGAAAGCAGTAGAATTGTTCAAAGAGAGGAAAATTGATCATAATATGATCGCTCAGACCGGAGAACGTTTTTTCATTGCGTTATACGGAGGTGCCACATACGAAGCATCTCTTAACTCGCTTCGCTTTAAGTGCTTTGGCAAATCGGCAACAAAAAATAAAGTTTGTCTTCCGGCTCTACCTCCAACAAAAACAGCAGCACGTCTACATTCATTTAGGACATATCATCAAGTTCAGACGTGGCTCGGAGAATATCAAGATCCCGAGGAATGAAGCTGGAAGCGGACCACCTGTGGGCTTGAAGCAATTGCAAATACGATGGCTCCCGCACCGCTATCTTTGCTTCAATTAATATCCTGCAAGTGTAAAACAAAATGTAGAGCTGCTTGCGGATGTCGCAAGGCTGGCCTCAAGTGCTCAATAATTTGTTCGAACTGCAGCGGGCAAACGTGCGAAAACGTATCACAGATCCTACATATCCTTGAAGAAAATGAAATGGACAACGAAGATACTGCGGAGATGGGGGATATTAATTGTGTAGAAAAAAAAAGCGAAGAAAACTGGAAGCCAGTCGAAGAGACTGAACCCGGGTCCTCAAAAAAAATCAGGCTGAAATAATACTACTGTTGTTTCTAGCGGTGACGACATCTTTTGCAGAAGTATTTTTAAAAAACTTTGACGCTTATAGACGACAGTAGCTCAAAAAATATATATTCTACAGAATAAAAAAATTTGTGACGAAAGCGGCAGATATCGAAAAAAAAAACCGGTGTTATGATGCTATGACCTTGCATTGCTCGCATTTCAATGTTTCGTATAGAATATTATCACTCGTGACAACTGCGCATCGATTCGGCGTTTGCCGTGCTATAGATTGAAAACTATTACTCCTACGAAAAAAAGGTTTAATATAAAATTTGTAGAGAATTTTATGTTCTACGAGATTGATAATAACTATTTTCAGTGTGCGATTTACCGTTAACTAGATATTTTGCAAAAACCATTTTAAAAAAACTTTGACGCGCTGTAGCTCAAAAAATTTCCATCCTACAAAAAAAAGTTTCAAATAAAAAAGGTGGATAATTTTGTTCTGTACAAAAATGGTTATGACTATTTTTGTCGTAGGATCAACCGTTTACGAGATATTTGGCGAAAACTAATTTCCAAGATGGCGGCTAAAGCATAACTCCCCCCGCCGCGCCAACTTGCATTTACGCTCAGGGGGCACCCCTGAACAATTTCCAAAAAGAAAATCATTTGCTTAGAATTTTGCAGCCAAAAACTCTCTGGCGCCTGGACTAAGTTTTCATCTGAAGAACTGCTGTTGATAATGCTGTCACTATTATTACTATTATCATCGCTACTATCATCGCTACTATTGCTGCTATTATCATGCAATAAATAAATTGCATTTATCAAATTATTTTCATTCATCTATTAAAAAAAAAAGTTATTTTAAAGTATTTCTTAAAAGTTATTTTTTAGCTTATTTATTACATATAACCTCTACATAAAATGCTACATTTCTTTGTAGCGTAATTTTATATAAAAAATATATGTATATACTTGTGTGCTTATCAGTAAAATAAAAATAAAATTTATTATAATTAAAAACTTACTTTTTTATATGTATATTTTCTTTATAATGATTTTCTTAATAATGATTTAGTAAAATTACAATAAAAATTTTTCGCTTAAACAAAATATACTGCGCATCAACTTCTGCGCAGATAGGTGCTTTCCATTTATCATATTGGAGTTGCTGACTTGAGCTAGCTTAAGTAGACACAAATCATGATAAATGGAAAGCACCCATTAAAACCTTACAACAAAGACTTTAGGTAAGTACAATTTATTTAACTTGTTTACTAAATTTCTAACTGTCGCAACAGACACACACACACGTGTGTGTGTTTCTATACATTAAGATTTATTATCTATTTAATATTTTACAAACCTTTAATCTTAGTTTCTTTGTTTTTTATAATAATTTTCCTACTGCTTATGTTTGGTGTGGTTTATTACATCCAATGTGTGATTGCGTTTCATTTCAGCTATTGCGCTTCTATACAAATATATAAATGCATTGTTACATGTATGTACGATTTATTTACGATAATTTCAAGTTAATAAAAAATATATATTTAAAGTCAGTAAAATAGACATAAGTTATGCATACAGGGTGTCCTAGACCACACGTACACCCCTTTTCTTCCAAAAACTAAGCATTTTAGAGAAAAACGTTTTGAACAGAAATTGTATGGTTTTGAGGGGAACATAAGATGGTATCATTGGTTTGACCTTGGATGGCATCGTTAAGGTCAAGTCACACCTTTAATTTTTTAAATAGAATTCCACTTTTTTAATTGCATATTCTTGTAGCTTATCCCGAGAGCTTTCCAAAATACTCTAATAAAGTATTTTTTCATTAAGTACTTTTTGAGTTATTTTATATTTTAATCTGACATATTTTGATATAAAAAATAAAATATCTCGTAAAATATTTAGTTTTCGATAATCTTACCGTAATACTTTTATGTACAGAATAATGAGACAAATCAATTAGTGTAAAGAAAAAACAAATAACTGTTTAAAAAAATACATTGTAAATAATTACATACTTTTTCTTAAAAACAATAATTTTTTTATGCTAATTGATTTGTCTCATTATTCTGTACATAAAAGTATTACGGTAAGATTATCGAAAACTAAATATTTTACGAGATATTTTATTTTTTATATCAAAATATGTCAGATTAAAATATAAAATAACTCAAAAAATACTTAATGAAAAAATACTTTATTATAGTGTTTTGGAAAGCTCTCGAGATAAGCTATAAGAATGTGCAATAAAAAAAGGGGGTTCCATTTAAAAAAACGAAGATGACCTTCAAATCTCCTAAGCGCCTCCACCTAGTTAGTTAGCGACTCATGCGGTAGTAATCAGACGGTCAGCTGTGCCGGGCGCTCGCGGCGCGCCGCGCCGCGTCGCGCCGTGCCGCTCCTGCCTGCCTTCTGTACTCGACGCGTGATTTGCTAACTATTTTTGCTTATAACTCAAAAATTACGCTTCAATTCAAATTTTGGTAAAGGAAAAATCGTCTTAGAATTGTATCAGGAATACGTCATTTCACGGACGGAAGGTTGTTCCGGAACACCCTGTATATACAAGGTGTCCCAGATCATTTGGGACAATACTCGTGTGCAGATAGAGCGGACCAAACTGAATCGAAAAGTCTTCTATCGTTTTTTTTTATAACGCTTAATAAAGGAGTTATTATTGAGTAAAGTCTGGCCAATCAGCGCCAACCTTTAACCGGGCGCACGTCGGTGAGCCGCGCGCCGTGAAATGTGCGCTGCCGCATACTTCCAGGACTTTTCGACTCAGTTTGGTCCGCTCTATCTGCACACGAGTATTGTCCCAAATGATCTGGGACACCTTGTATACAATAAGAAATAGAGAGACGAAAATATTCAATCACTAAACGTCTTCTCCTCTCTTCCTCTCCATCAACCTAAAACAGTGGGGCCCTCTTAAAACCTTTCCAATTATATCAAACAAGTCTTACCTATTTTTAGAAAATGGAAATCAAGAACATCAACACCCACGAGTTAACCCGCGGACGATTGGAAATACGGATAACTCGCGCAGAGTCCCCATTACTCTTCTGGGTCCAATTGAAAAACGGAGAGAGATACCTAGTAGAGCTCATCGAAGAGCTCAACTTCCGAATGGACCGACGAAGTCACTACCTCCACTGTTGGCCCGAAGACTTGAGGGAAGATGAACCGTGCGCCATTCAAATAAAAAACATCTGGCAACGCGGTCTCATTATAAGAGTAAACACAGCGACGTCCATGGTGAAAATATCTCTGCGGGACTGGGCATGGCAGTCTGGAAACCGATGGACCAAGTATACTTTCTGGAAGACAGATTCCGAGAATTGCCATGGCAGAGCATCAAATGCGGCTTGGCGCATACGGAATGGCCCGAGAAAACGCGGCTGCTGTGCAAGATTCTCGGAGATCGCCAAGAGAGGTGGATACAAATTATCCATCCTCTGGGTGAAAGAGAAGCCATGGTAAAACTGATGATCTACAACGAGAATACCGAGGGGGCCCACAACCCGCGGGACTCATTAATCCAGCTGGGGCACGCGCGACTCATCGATGACGCCGCGGCAGACGTATTCCCCCACTTGTAAAATGAGGGGGAGCCTTTTATTTAGCCATTTTCTAACGTAGACTAATTACACAAAAATACACATATAAAATTAAAAATATATATATATCCTATAGTATTAATAATAATAGTAATTTTCATATATACGTATACTATTGTAGTAATAATAATAATAATAATAATAAATTGCTTTTATAGTTGAAACAAAAAGGAGAATATATATATATATACATATATATACATATATATATATATTCACGGTAACAATAATTCCCTTCATTAGAATCTTAAAAAAAAAAAGGAAAACAATTTTTCTTATTTTACAATCTTACTATCATGCATATTTTATAATATCACCATATTTTATTTTTACATTAACTAATTAACAAAAACAGAACTATCTTCTCTAACACTTTAGAACAGTGTTACCTGATCAATGGTTACAAAAGGGGGGTGTCGACTAATATCAGCAAGCTAAAGAGAGATATATATATATATATACATGTATAACATGTCATAAAAAAAACTATTCCAGCATTTGTCGATCGACAAGTCATCATTGCATATCTATCAGCAAATCTACTTTTAACTCAGCTCCGGGCAAATGAAGCTTGGACATTCTACTATGGAATCCAACATGGAATCCTAGTCAATGGCTAATTGCTCGTAATAAACGAGAATCCAAGCCAAATATCAAAAACCTTCCCGACAAGCAGAACATATGCTATCCAGACGACACCAACAACACAAGAGGGAAGAAGAAAGAAAAGAATATCTATCTTTCTCACAGGGCAATAAAACCTCCAGCCGAAGACCCAACCTTATCAATAATGGTCAGGTAAACATTACAACACACATACAGTTCCCTTTTTTTTACGGCATAAAATGGGCACGCATAAGAAAAGATAGTTTTGTATTAAAATCATATATATATAATATAATAATTAGCTAAAAATGTAAAAGAAGGACGAAGGAAAGAAGGAAGAGGTTTTGGTGGTTGCCTTCTCTTTCCTCCTTCTTAATAAACAAATCAGCATGCACAAAATCACATACAATTAGGATACTTTAGTTAACTGCGAAAGGAAGGAATCTATTTCATTTTTTTTTTGCAAATGTCAGGTTTCTCTCCAACATTTGTCTAAGGCCGGGGGTGTTACGTCCTGGCGACTCCACGATTCCTCCCTTCCGCGAAGTTGCGGCAATGATAATCGATCGGTGATAGAAATGAGTTGTTCGGTAAATAGAGCATCTTGCGTCACACATTCCTTAAACATTTAGTCACTTGTCAATATCTATATCTACGAGTAACCGTGGGAAAGACGCGAGAGACCGGTGACGAAACCGCGCCGGCCGCTTAAAAATAAATAAAAATCAGTAGATACCCTCGCAATAGAATTTAATAAAATTCTCACGAAATATCTGACGAATACAACTAAATCAATAATGACGAAACTTCTGTGACGACATATTCAGTAACTACAGGAAGTAAGACGTTTTCTAATCAAATTACGTGCGTAAGGGAAATCTAGAGCTCAAGGGATTCCGAACTGATCACCAATTGACGATCACCACGAGTGAAAATTCGAAAAGTAGGAGAAACACCCCGCCTAATGAGGACACTGGCACAATTTTTAATTCGTTGAAGTTTTGGAAGATTCCCACTCTTAGAAATTAGAATTCACCCCGAAAAAAGAGATATAAAAAGAGGACTCGAAGGGACATACGCTCACTTACGTACTTGCTCTCCAGCTTCGATATAGTTTTATTAAGTGCCTTGGCACCGTGGTACGCGAATTATAATAAATAGTGCTATACCAGTGTCCTCATCCGGCATCATCGTTGGTCAACCGCAACCAGAGCGACCCGCAAGGCACGAAGCCAGTTTATTAATACAACCTGCACCTTCCATCTACGAGATAACTAATAGAACTAAATTTAATAGAAAGATTCACAATTTCATTTCGAGTAGCATGTATTTTAATAGGCAAAAGTTGCCTGAAATCACCACCGAATAAAACAATTTTTCCACCAAAAGGAAGATCATTATTCATAATATCACGCAATGTTCTATCCATAATCTCTAAAGCATATCGTGGTGCCATTGGTGCTTCATACCAAATATAAATATCGGTTTCTTTCAAATATTGAGCTTCTTTTGACTGGATTTTAATAGCAGATGATAAATCAGCAAATAATGGCACCGGTAATTGAAATGTCTTATGAACTGTTTTTCCAGTAGGTAGTAATGTCGCTGCAATGCCCGTAAAAGCCATTGTACACACGCGTTTATTTCTAATTCTAGCTAAATGATAGATAGTTGTATATATAAATGTTTTACCTGATCCACCAGGACCATCAATATAAAAACAATGTTTATTATAATTATTATTATTGTCTAATCTCTTTTTGCTTGTTATTTAATTATTTGTATTGTTTGGTGCCAATTTCCATAGCTTCTTCAAGTGTCATGTAATCCTTTTCTCCATAATTTTCTATTAACTGTTTCATTTGTGGATAATCAGCAAAACTTTTCAGCACGAAGCATACTATTAATTTGCGCATAGGCTTTATTTTGTCCTTGTAACATACCAAAATGTCGAACGAAATCCTCGGACATTGCTACTTTAAAATTTTCCCACAAATCTTCAGGATGTAATGGCTGACAATGTAGTAATATACGTACAAATAATCTACGAAGTTGTCGAGGCATCATCCATCTAACAGCTTCATTCATAGCTCGTTTCCATTCATCATTATCTTCGATTAAACCTAACGCCAAACATGCCGCAGAAAATGATTGACAAAATTCTCCATTTACGGTTCTCAAATCATTGAAACTTGTAGCTCCCTTTATTGTGAGTAATAATAATCGTAAATGATATAGTTCTGTTTGTGCTGGACTAACAGAATATATTCGTCCTATACAATTATAATGACTTTTACGTTTAATCCAATGCGATACATTTCTACTATTAATTTTCTCTTTTTTAAATGTATAATAGCGAGGAATTTCTATATATAAATACTGTCTTGCTTCTTCATTGCGTAAGTTCAATGAGAAATAATCTATTAATATAGTAACTTGATTTAAAGCAGAAGTCATTGCGTCGTCAATATTTTCATTTTCGATTATAATATTTTGTTCATTAGGAAGATGGACTGGCAAACGCATTATAGTATGACTTTTATCTTGTAATTTTTTGCCAAGAATACGCCAACTGGCTTCTACAAGTCCAACGTAACGAGCTTCGATATAATTATATATCTCATCATGATCAATAATTACATTTTCTGTTATTGGTTCAATGGTAATAGCAGCAACATCGTGTCCTTTATAAATATATTTATACAAATATTTAACTAATTTGATACTTGAAACTATTTCAACGTTAATATGATAATTAAATATAATCGATAAAATAGGGCAGTATGGAACAACATAACGATTATCAACTATATATCCGCCAGGACGTTCAAAATTTCTACCATTATCTCGTCGACGATAATAAGGATAAGCATCTTCATCCATTCTAGTTTCTTCGAGAAAAGATTTCGGATAATGTTTCGAACAACGTCCATCTATCAAACACCAATCTCCACAAGATCCATGAATCATATGTTTCATAACTATATCATGTAAAATACGATTTTCACATGGATCAGGAATTTCAGCAGAAATGTATTTATCAACAATATGTGAAATTGTTATTTTAAAATTGTATTTTAAAGTAATCAACATATGAACATGTGGCAAACCGCGTTTTTGAAATTCAATAACATATACAAACGCTGCTACTCCACCAAAAAATTTTTGCTTAACGATTAAATCAATTAATCTTTTTTAATATTAACAACACGAGCACAAATGTCAGATCTATCAGAAGCTTGTTGACCAGGCAATAAATTTTCCTCGATTTCACGCCATTTTGGATTGCAAGTCATGGTAATGAAAAGATCTGGCTTACCAAATTTATTAACAATTGCCATTGCATCTTGATATTAGGTGTACAACTTTGCTTCCGCCGTTTTCCTATAGATGGCTCTAGCGATAAGTAGTGGTCGAAATAAATAGATCATAGACGTCATGCAATAAACTTGGGCATCTGTCAACATAACCCCATAGAAACATTAGTCGATTTGTGTCTGCATCATAAAGTTATTCTCGATTGAAAATGTCAGTTTACGAGCCAAATTCTCGTCATTTGCGGAAGGTTTTAATTTTCTGCTTCAATATGAAGAAATCTGCGGCTGAGGCTCATCGAATGCTCTCAAATACTTATGGTGAGGCCGCTATTAGTGAAAGAACGTGTCGTGAGTGGTTTCAACGCTTCAAGAACGGTGATCTTCACGTCGAAGACCGGTGGAAGAGAGAAGGTTTTCGAAGATGCAGAATTGGAGGCATTACTTAATGAAGACTCGAGTCAAAGTCAAGAAGAATTGGCACGATCATTGGGAGTGACTCAACAAGCAATTTCAAAACGCCTCAAAGACGTGGGAATGATTCAGAAGCAAGGAAATTGGGTGCCGTACGAGTTGAAACCGAGAGATGTTGAACGGCGTTTGTTTGCTTGTGAACAGTTGCTTGAAAGGCAAAGACGGAAGGGATTTCTGCATCGCATTGTGACTCGGGACGAAAAATGGGTTCATTACGATAACCCCAAGCGCAGAAAATCATGGGGATATCCCGGCCATGCTTCCACGTCGACGGCCAAACCGAATATTCACGGCTCCAAGGTCATGCTCTGTATTTGGTGGGACCAGCTCGGCGTAGTGTATTATGAGCTGTTAAAACCGACTGAAACAATCACAGGCGATCGTTATCGAATGCAATTAATGCGTTTGAGCCGAGCATTAAAAGACAAACGGCCGCAATACAACGAGAGACACGATAAAGTGATTTTGCAGCATGACAATGCTCGACCCCATGTTGCGAAAGTGGTCAAGACATACTTGGAAACGTTGAAATGGGAAGTCCTACCCCACCCGCCGTATTCTCCAGACGTTGCACCCTCTGACTATCACTTGTTTCGATCAATGGCACACGGCCTGGTTGACCAACACTTCCGGTCTTATGAAGAAGTAAGAAATTGGATCGATTCGTGGATCGCTTCAAAAGATGACCAGTTTTTTCAACGCGGGATTCGTACGCTGCCCGAAAGATTGGAGAAAGTAGTGGCCAGCGATGGACAATACTTTGAATCATAAATGTATAACCAGTTTTTTACAATAAAGCCTCGAATTTCGGGAAAAAAACGGCGGAAGCAAAGTTGTACACCTAATAATTTTGTAACATATTACGCGGCGATCCAATAAACGTGGAAGGAAGTACAACCATTTTTCCAATACGTCCATTTAAGTTATACGCCATAGTTTGTATATAACCTTTAAAACCTTGATATGTTTCAGTACGTAATTCATTTTGATGATTTTTGCAATAATCAATTCTATCTTTTTCAATTTTTACATAACTGTCTACCAGCCACTGCTGAAATAAGCGACGTCCTAATAAAAAAACATTAAATTCATCCCGAACAGCCATACGATATTTAATATACTGTCCTCTAGTTATTCGTCTATCACTATTTAATTTTGTTAAATAACGATGCCATCCTTGAGTACCATATGGATAAAACAATGGATATATCCATGGTTCAACATTTGGGTCCATAATATCAACTTTTTGTAAAATTTTAGTATTTCTATTACGTATTATAACGTATGGTTCTGGAATTTCTTCATCAGCATCTGTATAAAAAACAGCAGCAACTTCATTAGTTCTTTGAGCATTATATCGACGTTTATCCATACCTGGTTTTAAAGTAAATAATAATTGTAATTCTGGTAATAATTCACCAGATTCTATTTCTAAACGCCGTTGATTTTCTAATTCTTCACCTAATTCTAATTCTAATTCTTCTATCATTTGATAAGATTGAGCAAATACATTAATTTCCCGCATTATATGTTCAAGATTTTGTATAATTTCAAAATCTAAATATGAATTTTGATTAAGACGATGATCTATCGCTTCATTTGAATCTACAATAAAAAGTTGACCATAAGTAGGACTTTCATTTTGTGCAGCATATAATGCTGTATTAATCTGATAATAAATTTGCCCTTGTATTTTAAAACAATATGGACCAGGTTGTCTATTTTGAAAGTTAATTAACTAAGCGTTAAATGATGCAAATGAAAACGGACTATTATAACTACGAATATGTTGGAAAAAATCATTAGATTTTATATGACTATTATCGAATAAACTACGAATAAATTGAGGAAATTCAGGTAATGGTTGCAAATACACTGCGCCGTGATTACAACAATCGTGAAATGAATTTCCTCTATTAGATATTCTTTCAGATGCAAAATGCTTTGCATTGCAATGAACACAAGATATATCCATAGAACTAATATAATATTCAACGACATTACTAATTGTCAGTTTATTTATTGTGGGTATTTCGTGCCCATACAGCAATACGCTAACTAAGCTTGAATAATTACTTATGATACGACGCGAGAACGGACATGTAACTGACTAGGCGACAAGATGTCACGTGAACGACTAGACTGCACATTTCACCGATAGAGGGCGACATGTGTCCTCTGCATTTGCATCAATCTATTCTAACACCCCCTCTATCGATGTAAATCTATCATAAATCAAGTTATTTTATGTAAGCAAGTACCTTTCCAAATTTAACATTTTGATAGCTCTATTGTGTTTAATTTTTGGTAATGCTCTCGTAAAAATATCAGCGAGCATTGAGTCAGTTCTTAGATATACAATTTCAATTTCATTTTTCGCGACTAGTTCTCGTGTGAAGTGGTACTGTATGTCTATGTGCTTGCTTCTTTTATGGAATACCGCGTTTTTTGCAAGTTTTATGGCGCTTTGGTTATCACAGAATACGCGTACTGGGGTTTCCACAAGATCGTAAAATTGCATATGATTTAATAGTCTTTTCAGGAACACGATCTCTTTCGACACTTCGGAAAGAGCGATGTATTCTGCCTCCATCGTTGATAAGGATACTGTCGGCTGTTTCCTAGATTTCCAGCTGATTGCTCCTCCAGCCAGAATTAAGACGTTTCCTGAGCAAGATCGCCGATCTTCTATGTCTCCACCCCAATCAGAGTCAGTGTATGCGTTCAATTTCTGTTTGCTTTTCTCGTATTGGATGCCGTAGGTCTTCGTTGCTTTGAGGTACCGCAGCACTCGTTTCGCTAGGAGCCAGTGTTCTTCTCCGGGGTCAGAACAAAATCTGCTCAGCGCGTTTGCAGCGTAAACGATGTCCGGTCTGGTCGCATTTGCCAAGTAAATCAGACTTCCGACAAGTTCTCAATATGGTCGATTTTTCATTCGTTCTTTTTCTTCATCGTTGTTTGGGCCTAAATCCTTCGTGACCTTTGTATTCGACTCAATCTGTGTGGATACAGTTTTGGCTGAATTCATGTTGAACTTTTCCAATAACTCGTTCACATATTTTTCTTGGGATAGTTTGATTCGGCCAGTTCTTCCCTCTCTTTCAATATGGATTCCCAAAATATCTTTAATTTGGCCTAAATCCTGGATTTCGAATTCCGATTTTAGTTTCTGCTTCACGGTGTTTAGTTCTTTCAAGTTCTTCGAAGCTAGAATAATATCATATGTATACCAACATTATGACGCGTTTTTCATTTTTACCAAATACGTATAAGCATGGGTCAGCTTCGTTTCGACTTCCTCCTTGTTGAATTATATATTCGTCCAGTCGTTTGTGCCATTCACGTCCTGATTGTTTGAGTCCATATAGCAGTTTGTTTAATTTGCATACTATTTCAGGGTTACCTTCTATGAATGTTTGAGGTTGCTCCATAAAGACTTCGTCAGACAAATTTCCCTGTACATAAGCGGATATCACGTCCATTTGATCTACGTACATCTCTTCTTCGATTGCTGCTGCGAGGAGGGTTCTGATAATTTCGTAACGGGTAACTGGTGCAAATATTTCTTCGTAGTCGATTCCGACTTTTTGGATGTGACCTCGAGCTACTAATCGAGCTTTTTATTTCTCGACTTGTCCCTCTGTGTCTCTTTTCGTTTTGAAGACCCATTTATTTGATAGAATTTTTTTATTTTCCGGTCGAGGGACTAATGACCACGTCTCGTTTCTCTTCAAGGTTTCGATTTTCTTTTTCATTGCGTCTAGTCACAAATTAGCATCATCTCGTTCAAGTGCTTCATCGACTGTCGTCGGGTCTTCTCGTTCTGTCGTATTATCGCCAGATGCAGAACTCCTAGTTGCGTAGACCTTTTTGGGGCGTCCAACGCTTCCTGTTCGAAGAATTTTTGGTTACCGGGACCATGTTTGGTAATATTTTCGCTTCCTTTCTGTCTTCTGTTGTCTTGCTGGACATTTCTTCCGTTTTGATTATTGTCGTTGTTATCGATGATATTTTCGTATTCTCCTGCTTCGTTGTCATTTGATTTTTCTTCGTTAGCGCTTCTTTGATGTAAATTTAGGAAAATATCACTCGTGGTTTCTTCGTTTAGCTCTTCAAAAAATCTGACGTCTCTTGCTTTGATGATCGTCTTCGTGCCTCGACGCCACAGGCGGTACGCTTTTGATTCGTGCGAGTATCCTACTAGAACATACTCTATTCCTTTTGGATCAAACTTTTTACGTTGTCCACTTTTGTCTAATGCGATTACCTTGCTTCCGATGATTCGTAGAAATCCAACGAATGGCTTCTCACCGAACCAGGTCATACGGCGTTTTATTTTCGAGCGATTTGGTTGGGCACCTATTTTGTAAGAACGTAGCAGCATTGACTGCTTCTGCCCATAGCGATTTCGGAAAATTTGCTTGTAGCATGAGACATCGTGCCATTTCCACCAGAGTGCGATTTGCACGCTCAGCCACACCATTTTGCTGAGGTGTGTATTCGATGGTGAGTTGTCTCTCGATGCCCTCGTCTTCGAGAAATTTCTTGAACTCTTTCGAGATATATTCTTTTGCGTTATCTGTTCTCAATCGTTTTATGACACATCCGGTTTCTTTCTCGTTTTTTAAAATTTTTTAAAAACGTTTTTTAAAATTTTTGAATGCTGATAAGACGTCCGATTGTTGCCGTAGTATCATCGTTTCCGTGTAGCGCGAAAAATTGTCTATAAATGTTACGAAATATCTTGCGCCTGCGAGAGATTCCGTATTCATCGGACCGCAAATGTCCGAATGTATAAGCCCAAGTTTTTCTTTTCATCTATGTTCAGAACTTTTGTACGGAAGTTGCTGAATCTTTCCTCTAGCACAAACTACGTAATCCGCGCCCGCGTTCTTCGGGTTTAAATTTAAATCTAAGACCATGTCTTTCATATGCAAGTTTTTTAAATCCGCGAAATTTAGATGCCCGAAGCGTTGGTGCCATCTATCAAAATTTCCGGGAATTGTATTAGTTTGTAACGCTCGATCTTCATTGATATCCACGATGTACAGTTCGTTCCGCTTTTGAGCCACTATCGCCGTTGATCCGTCACTCCGTTTGACGACCGCGCGGTTTTTGTTGAAAACTACCGTGTAACCATTTTTCGTTATTTGCGGAATTGATATTAGATTATTTTCCAGTTCAGGCACAAAAATCGCGTTCTTTAATTTTACCCGATTCGTTCCTTTATTGTTCATTTTTACGTTCAGTACGATTTCGCCGACACCGCACGATTTTATCCACTGATCAGATGCAGTAAAAACTTTTGAATCTATGCTTTCGTCGAGTGTAGTGAACTTTTTCGTTTGTCATGTGTTTCGTAGCTGCACTGTCTAGACACTATATATTCGACCTTTTTTACCTCAACGTTACACGCGATTGCCGTCATCGGATCATCCGTTTTTTTCATCTCGCGTTTCTTTCTTATGTAACAGTCAGCGCCTTTGTGTCCGATCTTTCCACACTCGTAACACTTTCCGCTGAATTTTGATTGTTGCTTTGAATTGTTCTTTTGTTACTTCCTCGGGAATTCGTTTGCTTTGCCGCTTTTGTGAATAACGCTTCACTGCTTGTATCACTCTTCTTTCCTCTATCGAACGCCCGTCTCTCTCCGTTTGCCGAGCTTCTTCTTCGAGCAATTTGATTTTTAGGTTGTTTACGCTAGAGATTTCGTCACGCGATTCGATTGCCACTGTGAAACTCTCGAATCCCTCGGGTAATGATCCGAGTAACATTATCGATAATAAATCGTCGGGAATATTTATTCCAGCTTCCATCAATTGTTCGGCTTTGCTCGTGAAATCGTTAAGATACTTCGCCATCGATGTGTCTGGATCTTTCTTCATCCGATACAGTTGCTTGTACAGCGTTGCTTTACGAACGGGGCCTTTTGACTCGTATATTCGTTCAAGATCTGTCCATGCTTCTCTCGATGTT
The DNA here is from genome assembly GCA_009859135.1 of Formica selysi. Taxonomy (NCBI): domain Eukaryota; kingdom Metazoa; phylum Arthropoda; class Insecta; order Hymenoptera; family Formicidae; genus Formica; species Formica selysi. The sequence continues at coordinate 55,194 of WHNR01000261.1, forward strand.
TCGGCTTTCTTGATGTGGTTTAGTTGACCACGCGACACGCATAATCATTGCCAGAGCTTTCTGATCTTTCTTCATCTTTCTCGATCTTTGTCCATTCTGCCCAATTTGCTTCGGTTTTCACTTCATCACCATTTACGTACGGCCATAGCTCATCGCAGATAAGAACATTTCTTATCTGAAGTTTCCATGACTTATATTTATCATCGTTGAGTTTCTCGATGCTTTGCGAGCTGCTCGATGCCGCCATGTTTTTCTCACACGCGAACCACGTTTTTGGGCACTTATTTTCATCAGCCGAATTTTTCGGGTATTTTGTTACCGATTACTTTCCTTTACAGCGACGCGCATCCTGGGCCCATAACCTGTCAGTTTATTTATTGTGGGTATCTCGTGCCCATACAGCAATACACTAACTAAGCTTGAATAATTACTTATGATACGACGCGAGAGCAGACATGTAACTGACTAGGCGACAAGATGTCACGTGAACGACTAGACTGCACATTTCACCGACAGAGGGCGACATGTGTCCTCTGCATTTGCATCGATTTATTAGAACACTAATTAACATAGTATTATTATTTAAGCGAGGTTGATTTTTCTGCCGTGGTCGATAACGAGATTGACATTCTGCAGAACGTTGCTGGTATACTGATATAGTATTTCCAGAACTTTGTCCAATTATTTCTTCATCCAATTCTATTACACGATTATCATGTATTGTACCAGTAACACAAATAGTATGACTTTTGGAATCAACTGATTTGGGCGTATTATGTGTTACTTTTGCAATCTGGCGACGATGATGTTGATTCTTTGCTTTTCTTTCACAACATTGTCGTTTAAATTCCTCCTCTTCTTCTAAAGTACGTTGTACTTTGCGTCTAGGCATTTTCTAAACTAAAAATGCTGATATATACGCTAATTAAATATATATATATATATATATATATATACATACACATACACACAACGTATGATTTCCTTCACGTATCAAGAGACGCGGTAGCGTCTCGCTAAGTATATCTTTCGTCGTCTTTTTGTTTACTGTAAACAGACGTTACCGTGTATCATTTACCGGAGTGAGGACGTTTTTGAAAATTTTAGAAAATGAATTCGAAATATCTTGTACGTCGGACCATCCTTTCGAGAGATGAACATTTCAATCAAGAACATGGATTTTTCCGAATATAATAATATGAAAATGACACTGGTAAATGCACTTGCTTGTACAGATCTCGATATTCCATATGAATTTTTCGGCCAAAAAGATATAACTTTTCGAGACGCCATGTTTGTCCAGGTTCACTGATACGCCGCTAGGCTATGCTGTTAGCCGTTTTCCAGGTTCACTGATACGCTGCTAGACGTATGTCGCTTTGTTCGCAAGACGCTATATTGTTTCAGATTCATTGATATATATACGCACGCACACATATATACATACGCGCGCACACACAATTCGCGCACACACGTAACGCATACACGCATATACGCACACATACGTACGCGCGCACACATGCACGCATAAATATTCACGCACGCATATATCTCATAAATATATATATTAAAATAAAATTAATAATATATCAAATAATAATTTTCATAATTTATGTAATGTACCGCATTCTTTCTAGGCAGTATGGAATAATTCGTGAAGGCGAATTATGAAACATCCTGTATAGCAAAATCAAGAAACGCGATAGCGTCTCCCGTTAATATATAATCATTATATATAATAAATGTAATATAAGTATATCTTTCGTCTTTCTCATTAAATATAAAAATATATATAATAAATGTAATATAAATATATCTTTCGACTTTCTTGTTACAATAGATACATAATTTGTTGACATATTCTACGGTTTCGCCTTTTTTGTTATTAATACATGATATGTCAACATATCTTACAGAAAAATCGTTTGGACATACTTTCACAAAATAAACATTACAAATACAAAGCCGCTGATGAGGAGCGAATGAAGCAAAAACATTGAATATTTAAGAAGAAAAGAAATAGTTTTATTACATATATTTATATACATTTACATATATACACTTCGAGTGGCACCCGTTTGACCACGTTAATATTGACCACTGTCCCGATTGACCACTGCCCTGATTGACCACAGTCCCGATTGACCACGTTGATATTTACCACGGTTCCGATTGACCACGGCCCCGATTGACCACGGTTCAAATTGACCACGGACCCGATTGACCACGTTGATATTGACCACGGTCCCGATTGACCACGTTGAGATTGACCACGTTGATATTGACCACGGTCCCGATTGACCACGTTGAGATTGACCACGTTGATATTGACCACGGTCTCGATTGACCACGTTGATATTGATCACGTTAATATTGACCACGATCCCGATTAATCACGTTTATATTGACAACGGTCCCGATTGAAAAAACCATGTAACACACACACACACACACACACATGCGGTGAGGTGCAAGGGGGGCCTTCGGCCCCCCCCCTCCCGCACCCCCTCCGCCAGTCAGGCATGATGGACCTCGCTTTACAACTTGCAAAGTACATGCCTAGTAACGACATGTATTGATCCGTGGTTAATATTAACGTGGTCAATATTAACGTGGTCAATATCAACGTGGTCAATCGACACCGTGGTCAATATCAACGTGGTCAATCTCAACGTGGTCAATCGGAACCGGTGGGTCAACATCAACGTGGTCAATCGGGACCGGTGGGTCAATATTAACGTGGTCAATCGGGTCCGTGGTCAATTTGAACCGTGGTCAATCGGGAACGTGGTCAATCGGAACCGTGGTAAATATCAATGTGGTCAATCGGGACTGTGGTCAATCGGGACCGTGGTCAATATCAAACATGGTCAATCGCAACGTGGTCAATCTCACGTGGTCAATCGGGACCGTGGTCATATCAACGTGGTCAAACGGGACGCTCCCATACACTTCTACGCAGACTGTAGCGCAGAGTGATTCTCGATTTCGTTGTTTCAACGCGATTCACTGTGTTATAGTTTGTGCAGTGTAATAGTTGTAAATATTGATGATTGACGTGAGGAGATCAAGGTAATTTGTATTTCTAATTTATTCTACAATTCTATATTTATTTATTACAGAAAATATCTAAGGCTAACGTAATATTTCACATTAAAGTTACATTACTCAATTTTATCGAATTCTATTAAATGTCTTAATATTTATTATATTACAATAACCTTTAAAGTTTTAGTAATTGTTATACGATCGAGAATAGAGGAATGCCTTGACACATAAATTTATCGGGGTATATTTGACACGCGTGCTTTGTCTCTGAATAATCACATATCATGATTGTTGATTAATTAAAATATTATTTTATTTATCTTGATAATGAAACATTATTGTGTTTATAGAAAGGCTATATACGAATTACTAGATATATATTATTTTAGAGATATATTATTTTATACGGTAAGGCATTGCTTCAACGTGTAACGGAATACAGATCACGTTACGAACGTTGACCGAGCGAAGCGCTAACAATGCGAGCCACGCGCAAAGCCCGAGCGACGCGCAACCACTTTATTCCGAAAACGCGGAATCAGGGCAAGCGGAATAAGAGCGTTGCGAAAATGCAACGTAGAAGTCCTACTTAAAAGCGAAATAAAAAGGAATAAGGAAATTGCGAAAATGCAAGCAAAGAAGTCCTACTTAGAACTCCTTAGCTTGCATCCGGATCTTGCCGCAAAAATCGAGCGACACGACATATGGTCTTGTCGCTAAACGATCCCCTCCCGGGAAACCAAGGGGAGATAATAAAAAGACCCATCGCTAACGAGCGGCGGGCAGTCTTTATCATTAATTAACATTACGCGGGCAGTCAATAAAGCTAATTACGGGAAACTATTAAATTAAAGCCACGCAGTCGGCAGAAAGAAATACGAAAGATCGAGAAGTGAGTCTCGAAACTCGACTCCAGACACGCGCACGCCAAGATATCCGTTATCGCGATACGCAACGCGAGTGACGTGCGGGAACTTTGTAATTAAGTCAAGTTACGAATAAAACAGATATATATATATATATATATTTATTCCGAATACAAAGGTATCATTTTTATTTATAATAAAATCAGTGAGTTACTCGGGCGGAGCCCGAATTCGCAAATTCCTTCCGGCAAACGATTCTAACTACCGTGCCTCTCCGAAGGCATAACATAATTTGGTGGCAGCGGTGGGATCTGCCGGGACATCGCCAAAAGCTCACTCAAGACTTGCAAAAGACACGGTTGTGTTAAAATAGCGGACACGCCAGCAATCAATTCAATTGAAGTTGACGGACGGAAGCAGCAGCCAAGTCTTCCCCAAGACCTGCAAAGCACCCAGGGTGTAAACAGGACAGGCACGCCAGCACACGTGAAACGTAAGCTGACGGAAAACCACAATCGACGGAAGACAACACACGGACAACAGAACGAGCATCGCCACAACAGCTGTAGCAGAAACGTGAGCCGCCAAGCATCGCGACCTACGATAACTCTACGGACAACGCACCGACGCGGACAACGACCGCCGTCGACGAGCATCGTCAGCCGTATCAGCCGCCGAGCGAAGGACTGCAGTGTCAGCGACCTACTGACACAGCGAGCGATCATGCGAGCCGTCATACTATTGTAAGTCCGAAAAATTTAATAAATATAACTGCGTGAATGTCGAAAGGTTCCAATATACCGAAACCAATAGCGAAACCGATCGTGGTTACTGAGCAAACCAGCCCGACGAGCGATTAACTTAAGTTTAACACCGCGAAAAAATCTTTATAACGCACAAAGAAACTTAGAAACTCAATACTCGAGCGAAAGCGAGCCCAAGTTACCGAAAAACGTCGTCACAGAAACGCGAATTTCCATTTAACAATTTAGACGAAAGCCTACTCGCGCGTAATACGACTGACCCCACTGACAACACTCCACGCGAGACTAGACGTATCCGACCGTATATTAGCAGAACTCCAAGTAGAGTATCTTTACGGACGCGAATTTTCGTTAACTTCCTACGAGAGCGATCTGTTCGATCCGGAAGAGATTTATAGCCAACAAGAAAATAATATGGCCGAATCGCGAATCCGCAAGAACGCACTCCCGCGAAACCGCCGCAAAGCGCGGTAGACGAGGAAATAGAACACATGCGACGATCCATTCGCCAGATGGACCAAAACATAGCGGAGGCGAATCGCACCGCCGCCTCCCGAACACATCGCGAGGAAAGAAAGAGATGATACGCAACTCTTCGAAATACTAAATGAAATGCGTACAGAAATAAGAGCATTGAATAGGCGAGTAACGCGAGTAGAAGACGGCGATTATGGATTTGCCATGTCACGGATGTAACCGCTGAGAGAACGATAACGACGAGTTTAATGCCACATACGGGCGAACCGACTGCGACATCAGAAATCCACGTAGCATTGCTCCGAACTACTTGCCGTTAAAAAGAAACGCAAGAACAATGATTCCCGAATTTGACGGAACATCGCGACATAAGTTATTAGAATTTTT
>WHNR01000262.1:0-60510 GCA_009859135.1 Formica selysi
GTCGACTTAACGCGTCAGCGTTTCTGTTCGCTGTCCGGCCTTGTGTATGATTTCATAGTCGTATTCTTCTAATTTTAATCTCCATCTAATTAATCGAGATCCAGGGTCGGTTACACTGAATAACCATACGAGCGATTTATGATCTGTGACTATTGTAAATTTTGTCCCGTATAAGTACAGTCGAAAATGTTTAACGGCCCATACTATTTGCTAATAGTTCTTTTTTGGTCGCATTATATTTTGTTCGGCCTTTGATAGTATTCGACTAGCATATGCTATCGGTTGATCTTGGCCTATTTGTCCTTGCGATAATATCGCTCCGATTGCATAGTCTGATGCATCGGTCGTTACGATAAATTCTTTTTCAAAATCTGGATATTTTAATAAAGGTGCCGTCGTTAATTTTTCTTTAAGCATTTCAAATGCTTGTTGTTGTTCTTGCGTCCACTCAAATTTATTTTCCTTTTTTGTTAACTTCGTTAGTGGTTTCGCGATTTTAGAGAAATTTTCAATAAATTTTCTATAGTATCCGGCTAATCCTATAAAAGCTAGAATATCTTTCACTTTCCTAGGCGTCGGAAAATTTCTTACGGTTTCCAATTTGGATGGATCCGGCGATATTCCGTTTTCTGTAATTATATGACCTAAGTATGTCACTTCTTTTCGTAGGAATTCGCATTTGTCCGGCTGTAATTTCAGATTGTTTTCTCGCAATCTTCGTAGGACTTCGATGAGTCTCTTGTTATGATCTTGTAAGCTGGCTCCGTAGATTATGATGTCATCTAAATATACTAGGCATTTTATTCCTTGTATGCCTATCAGTATTCAATTCATTAGCCTTTGAAATGTGGCTGGCGCATTTTTTAATCCGAAGGGCATTCTATTGTATTCATAATGCCCGTGAGGAAAAAGCAGTTTTGCATTTGTCGCCTTCTTCCATCGGAATTTGGTTCCGGATGCTAAATCCAGGATTGTAAAGTACTTGGCGTTTCCAAGCTGATCTAATATATCCGTTATATCCGGTAAGGGAAATGAATCTCCTATAGTTAGATCATTTAATTTTCTGAAATCTACGACTACTCGTAATTTCTGTTTTCCTGACGCATCGGCTTTCTTAGGGACTACCAATAAAGCCCGTATCAGACTACGCATTGAAGATTGAGATTTAAGATTCAAGATTGAAATTTAACCAATCAGAACAAAGAAATTTTAGTCCTTTTTGTTCTGATTAGTCAAATTCCAATCTTTAATCTTCAATCTTCCATTTTCAATGTGTAGTCTGATACAGGCTTTACGGTGCGTTCCATTGGCTCGTGCTTGGTCGAATTATTTTATTTTTTAACATTTCTCGGACTTGTCGATTTACTTCCTCTTTATGCTTCTCCGGCAGGCGGTAAGGCCGTACGTTGACCGGTGAGCTATCTGCTTGCGTTGCAATCTTATGCGCGACGGTATCTGTACACGTCAGTGGTTCTCCTTCGATATGCATCACGTTGCTAAAATCCTTGCAGATTTCCATTATCATTTTTTTTTCTTCTTTATTTAAATGTTATGTACGTAATAATCGTAATACTTTTTCACTACGCGGGATTACTTTCTCTTTATTTGGCGTTCGTACTACGTTAATTTCTTCTGTTTCACTTCGTTTGATTTCCTCTATACTTATTAGGTGTACAACTTTGCTTCCGCCGTTTTCCTATAGATGGCTTTAGCGGTAAGTAGTGGTCGAAATAAATAGATCATAAACGTCATGCAATAAACTTGGGCATCTGTCAACATAACCCGATAGAAACATTAGTCGATTTGTGTCTGCATCATAAAGTTATTCTCGATTGAAAATGTCAGTTTACGAGCCAAATTCTCGTCATTTGCGGGAGGTTTTAATTTTCTGCTTCAATATGAAGAAATCTGCGGCTAAGGCTCATCGAATGCTCTCAAATACTTATGGTGAGGCCGCTATTAGTGAAAGAACGTGTCGTGAGTGGTTTCAACGCTTCAAGAACGGTGATTTTCACGTCGAAGACCGGCATAGCGGTGGAAGAGAGAAGGTTTTCGAAGATGCAGAATTGGAGGCATTACTTAATGAAGACTCGAGTCAAAGTCAAGAAGAATTGGCACGATCATTGGGAGTGACTCAACAAGCAACTGCAAAACGCCTCAAAGACATGGGAATGATTCAGAAGCAAGGAAATTGGGTGCCGTACGAGTTGAAACCGAGAGATGTTGAACGGCGTTTGTTTGCTTGTGAACAGTTGCTTGAAAGGCAAAGACGGAAGGAATTTCTGCATCGCATTGTGACTGGGGACGAAAAATGGGTTCATTACGATAACCCCAAGCGCAGAAAATCATAGAGATATCCCGGCCATGCTTCCACGTCGACGGCCAAACCGAATATTCACGGCTCCAAGGTCATGCTCTGTATTTGGTGGGACCAGCTCGGCGTAGTGTATTATGAGCTGTTAAAACCGACTGAAACAATCACAGGCGATCGTTATCGAACGCAATTAATGCGTTTGAGCCGAGCATTAAAAGACAAACGGCCGCAATACAACGAGAGACACGATAAAGTGATTTTGCAGCATGATAATGCTCGACCCCATGTTGCGAAAGTGGTCAAGACATACTTGGAAACGTTGAAATGGGAAGTCCTACCCCACTCGCCGTATTCTCCAGACGTTGCTCCCTCTGACTATCACTTGTTTCGATCAATGGCACACGGCCTGGTTGACCAGCATTTCCGGTCTTATGAAGAAGTAAGAAATTGGATCGATTCGTGGATCGCTTCAAAAGATGACCAGTTTTTTCAACACGGGATTCGTACGCTGCCCGAAAGATGGGAGAAAGTAGTGGCCAGCGATGGACAATACTTTGAATCATAAATGTATAACCAGTTTTTTACAATAAAGCCTCGAATTTCGGAAAAAAAACGGCGGAAGCAAAGTTGTACACCTAATACTTGCGGCATTAACATTTCGATTATATTATCCGTTGTATTTAGAATGTTTGCTGCACGTAGGTAATTCGTAGATTTTACTAGGCAATTACCTATAAATATTTTTGGTATTATTTCTTCTGCCTGTATTACGCCTACTATGTTTTTATCAGTAGCGACCTGTATTATTGTTTCGCTACGTGGTTTCAACGTCATTTTTAGATAGAAGTAAAGCTTTAAGATATGCTGTCCTACCTTTAATTGTTTTGTTTTATAATTGCAAGTGGCTTGACGTTTTCGTAGAAAATCAACTCCTAGTATTCCGTCATATTCTATCAGAAAGACATCCTTAACAACGTATACAGTGTGCTTGATTCGGCGCTCTTCCAGAGTTATTGTCGCATTAAACTTTCCAATTGTACATATCTTATGTCCCGTTACGCCGGTGAGCGTTATCTTTTCTTCTTCTATTAACGTTTCACCTTTTAAATGTTTCACTTTAATTAATGATATTGCGGCTCCTATATCGAATAGCAAATTTATTTTTTCGCGTTTCGCTTCTCGCATCGGTAATGTGACAAGGTCCAATCCTGTCTGTATATGCGGTGTATTTTTAAAGTGTGATACTTGATATTCAATTGTAAGTCGGTGCGACTTTCTTTCGTTCCTTTCCTCCTCATCGCTACTTTGCGCGGAGTTAAATTTCTTTTTTCCTTGCTCGCTACTCTTGCGGTTTTTATTTTCCGGTCGCGAATTATATTGTTAGGTTCGGCTTGATTGATCTCTATTGGGTCGTCCGTGTAATAGCCAACATTCTTCGCGATCATGTCCGGATTTTTTGCAATAATTGCAATATTTATTTACCGTATTTACGCGGGGTTGTCTATCGGGTTTCGGCAATGAAAATCGGTTCGCGTATCGGCTAGTTCGACAATCTCGGCCGTAATGCCCGGTTTTTCCGCATTTTTGACATTGCACATTTATTTTATTTTCCTGTTTATAGGTCGGTGTAAAAGTGATTTTGCTTCGCGTGCCGGTCGCGGACGGTCCTTTAACCTTTTCTTCCGCGCTGGCCGCTGGTATTGCTTCTTGCAACGTAGCATATCCGCGCGATCGAACAATTGTTTTAATTTCGTCTTGCAATCCTATTTGGAAATTTTCTAAGGCTTGCTGCTGTATTATTTCCATTATTGCGCGTTTATTATCTGCTGTATGATGACGTCCTTCCATCATTGATTCGTATAGCTCCATAGCTAGTTTGTCTGCTCTAACAATAAGTCCGTAAGTTCGCGCGCTTTCTCCTGGTTTTTGTTTTAGCGCGTTGAATTCGATTTGTAGATGGGTCGTACTCTTTTTACTTGCATAACAGACTTCTAATTCTCGTTTGAACGTTGGTGCACCTTCTCAGGTTCCGCTTATCGCTGTCGCCTCGATGTACCGGGTGACTCGAAGTTCCAGATGGACTTCCTTTTCTCTTGGTTGTAGTTGTTGACCATTTGACGGAGTTTCCCTTGCTGTCTCTCGTTCTGTCGATTCCACGGAAATTTTCTTCCTCATGGTTGTGGACCTTTGCCGGTGTCGATCTTGTTAGAGCTGGAGTATCCCACCGCTGCCACCAATTAATGTTGTGCCTCTAGCCGCTAAGGAAGAGGTCTTTAGGGATTTGTACGCCCAAAGGATTAGGATCCACGCTCGTAATAAGACACTCCCGGATGTTAGGTATAAATTAGTATATTTTGCAAGATTTAGTACACTTTCACTTATTCGCGATTATAATAGTCGGGCGCGATACGTACGGTACTTCGATACTGTGCGATAATATTACTGAGCGAGCGAGTGTGCGAGTGTATCTCGCGCTTATTATACATATATCTTAATTAATTAGGTCGTTGATTAGGGAGGAGTGTGGTGACCCTGACCGGAGCATGTCCCGTGCTCCGCTTGTCAGTCCGTCTCGTCAGCTGCTTACTCAGCTTCCGAGAACTTGACTGTGACTTCCTTCTCTTTAGTCACGTATCTTACTTTTATTTTATTAATAATCTTTTATTACTTTTATTCTTTCTTAATTACTTTTCCTTGGGCTCTTTCCCTGATTCTAATGCTTTGCTTCGATCAGCTCTTTCTCAATCTTTTCTGTTCTCCTTTACTTGTTTTATCTTTTAATATTAAGAAATCGGTCGGGTTACGACAATATGTATTAATTAAATATATTTATATGTGATATTATCATGGACTGTAATTAATAATAATAAATAAAACATTTTTATTTGCAGATTAAACGTGATTGACAATTTTGTCAATTGTTATAATGGCTGCTCTCTGGCGCTGGGTTTCGGCTGCCATAATCGCTGTATTAAAAAATCAGCTGCTATAAGCGCTTTATTAAAAAATCTGCTGCTATAAGCACTGAATAAAAAAATTAGCTGCATTAAGGCTAAATCTTGTCTAAGCAGCTTAATATTATTCAGAATATTTGTGGTAATTGTTTCAAATAAGGACTTTTCTGAATTTTGAGAAATATGATTGGATCTCTCGGTAAAACTCTTTGTTGTGACCCCAACAGTGATAATCAGTCAGGGGAGCCCGACCACCATCACCCCCTCCCCCTAAAAAACGAAAAACCCCCGAAATTACCCAAAATTGGATAATTACCTATTTCTGATTTAAAATTAAAATTAGGTTTGGGTTAGGTTATATCATCCAGAAGTGGAGCCCCCCCGTACGGGGGGCGGAACCCACTGCATCCACGCATACACTTTCTCATTCACACAACAATCGTGGAGTGGACCTCGCTTTGCTTTGTAAAGTATATGCGTGGACACAGTGGGTTCCGCCCCCCCCCCCCTTCGGGGGCACCACTTCCGAACGATATAACCTAACCCAAACCAAATAGTTTTAAATCAGGAATAGGTTTGGGTTAGGTTATATCTTCCGGAAGTGGAGCCCCCCCCCCGTAGGGGAGGCGGAACCCACTGTGTCCACGCATATACTTTACAAAGCAAAGCGTGGTCCACCCCAAAATTGTTGTGTGGATGGAAAAGTGTATGCGCGGATGCAGTGGGTTCCGGCCCCCCGTAGGGGGGGCTTCATTTCCGGAATATATAACCTAACCCGAACCTATTGCTGATTTAAAATTAAAATTTAGTTTGGTTGTGGAGTGGACTTTATAGTACATAATTACCTAATTTTCGGTAATTTTCGGGGTTTTTCGTTTTTTTGGGGTTTGGGGGAGACGGGGGTCGGGTTCCCCCGACTGATTATTACTGTTGGGGTCACAACAAAGAGTTTTACCGAGAGATCCGATCATATTTCTCAAATTCAGAAAAGGCCTTATTCGAAATAATTACCTATTTGTTTGTATAATTAAGAATTATTTGTTGTAAGAGTGTTAAAGTTAAATGCTCAATTGTTTTAAATTATTAAATATTTATATAGTCTGTTTTAAAGTGTTAAACAATAATAAAATTTAAATAAATAATATTCTAATTTTTATTGTGTTCAATTTATGTCAGTAGAGTAGTAAGGCCGGTTCTAACTCAGGTCCACTGAGGGGAGGGGAGGGGCGAGGGGAAACCGGCGCGGGGGGTATGACGTCACGCGGGGGAATCACGTCCTAACCGGTAGGCAAGGGGTCCGCGGAGAGGGGGAGGGAGATCGCGTCCTAACCGATGGGCGAGGGTTCCGCGGAGAGGGGGGAGAGGACCGCGTCCTAACCGATGGGCGAGGGGTCCCGCGGAGAGGGGGAGGGGGACCGCGTCCTAACCGATAGGCGAGGGACCCGCTAACCTAACCGATAGGTGAGGGACCCGCGGGGAAGAGGGGGATCGCGGCGAAACCGATAGGCGAGGGACCCGCGAGGAAGAGGGAACGCGATGTCGCGAGGAGGCGTGGGAGAAGGATAGCGCGAGGCGTCCATATGAGCGTAAGACAAGGATAGCGTTTGCATGCACGTTGGAGAGAGATGGCGCGAGGCATACACGCTGGAGAGGGATAGCGCGAAGCATGCACTTGGGAGAAAGAGAGAGAGATAGCGCGAGGCATGCACTTGGGAGAGAGAGATAGCGCGAAGCATGCACGCGGATGATACGGCGTTCGCAAGGCGGTGTGAGAGAGATAGCGCGAGGCATGCACGCGTGTAGGAAAAGGATAGAGTCCGCATTGGCGTGGGAAAAGATGACGTTCGCATGCATGTGGGAGAGAGAGAGACAGCGCGAGGCATGCATGGACGTGGGAGAAGGAGGCGCAGAAATAATCAACATTTTTTATATATAATAATAATAATAATGTTTATTAAATATGTGTATAATATAAATGTGTGTGTGTTTAAAAAATAAAAATAATATAAAAATAATAATAAAATAATATAATATGTAGGCTCCTTCTGAAACAGAAAGAAATCTTATTAGTATACTAATTTCATGTTTAATATTTAATATATTATAACTTTTAAAAAGGATACTTACAATCAATCCTTCGACCTCTTGCTCGGTGGCTCGTCCCACGACTCCTCTACATCCTCCTCATAGGGCTCGAGACCGAATAGACGTCTGAGACCCATGTAGAGGCCGTCGGGGCCGTAATCCCACCAAACGTCTATAGCCACAAATTCGCGGTCGTGTCGTCGCAATGTTCTTATAAACCGCCGGTGTTCTATATTAACGAAACCGGGAATCCGGATGTCGCCAGTAAAGTCGTACTATAAATTAAATTAAATCAAATTATAATATATATTATAAATAATTAATATATTATAAATAATTAATATAAAACAAATATTACTTACTCTTTGGAAACACACCAGATTCAGCAAAACCCGCAATAGCCCCATTGCGAGATCCTGCGCCCACCATGACGCGTTCCAGCAACCCCGGCGCAACACGGCTTCAATTAAAGATGGCATTTTTGAACACTTTTACTTTATCACTTAATGGACTGTTAAACGTTCGCTGTCAGATACTTTGTGACGGACACGACAGGCCAGACATTGTCTCGAACATTTTAGAGTAGGGGATGAATCACTTACGAAGAACGCTTACTCTCAACTCTTGATAAGAAAACAAAGGTAGCACGTTCCCGCGGACAATTGTCTACAAGTCTTTTAAATATGAATATTATATATGATAAACCACTATCGAACGCTATGAACGGCTATAAACGGCTATCGAACGGCTTTGAACAGCTATCGAACGGTTATCGACGGCTTTGAACGGCTATCGAACGGCTAACAGCTTCGAACGGCTTTGAACGGCTTTGAACAGCTTCGAACGGCTATCGAACGAAACTATCGAACGACGACCTTTGAACGGCTATACGCCTGAACGGCTTTCGAACGACTGTTGAACGCTTTGGACAGTTATCGAACGGCTTGAACGGCATCGAACGTATTGAACGGCTCTGAACAGCTTATCGAACGGCTATTGAACGACAAAACAATTATTTATACACCATTCAAATATTTAAACTCTATGTCCATGTACTGAAATGTAACATCTGTAGTCTGATAAGGTGGCTGACGCCGCTATCTAACGTCACGTACTGAAATTTAATACTCGCATACTGGGATAAGAAAGAGGAAAAGGGAAGAACAAAAGAGAATAAAAATATATTTTAACAATAGTTTATTCTAAAAAATGTTGGGTGAATCTTTATGATGATTCGTCCACCATTGAATATTTAAATACATTTTGTAAAGCGCAATTTTCAAATGTTTTTCACAGCGCATAGTATTAGTAACATCTAGCTTATTTAACGAAATGATATCTTCATAGTCCGCATCCAAGGTCTCAATAATAACGTCGTTTCTCGCATCATCGTCAAGTATATCGGCCAGCCATTCTCGTTTTTCGTGTCCTTTAACGTACACGATAGGAGATGCTCCATTTTCCTCTTCCGCCGCACCCATCACAGCTCTCGTAATCAAACGCCTGGCGAAGCTGTATGGAACGTTTCCATCCTCCCATTGAAGCCCATGGTGATGTCCGATAGCCATGAAGCTTGGCATCTCTCAGATTTTGTAAGCGCACGCCATGGTACGGGACTTGCAAAAAAGTAGTGAGAAAGAACAAATCCATTTCTCAGTATCGCTACTTCCTTCACGACAAAGTTTCTCCCGATAATGAATCCTTGCAGATCCACAAACGTTGGCGCGATCATGCGATAATATTACTGTACGATTGCAAGAACGATGTACGACTGCTGTCGATCGTCAAAATCTCAATCTTTATATATATTTTTTTTGACATTGGAGGGGATATTTGCTGATCTAGGTAATTTTACGAACTACGTTGGTCAATGGACAATATTCGACAACGCGATCGTGCAAGATGAGACAATAGGCGGTGGTATTTGCTGGTATATCCTCCTTGCACTCAAACTCTAATCTCACGTCCACGGTGGAATTTTTGACAAACTCGTTTTGTCGCGAGCAATCGATAACCGCGAGAGGACCACAATGTAAAAATTTTGAAATGTTTAATAGCACATCATCATTATCACATCCGTAATAAGATTTGCGAAAACGAGAGTACATATCGAACAAGAGGGCGAATCTATTTTTATCGAAATCTAAATTCAAATCATCGTAGGGATAAAATTCCGAGTTTAGATAGAGTTTAACGTTGGTCAATTTGCAGTTGTCGAATGTAGTAATATCTTTTGACACAGCATTTTTTCTGCCAGTCTGCAGCGCAAAGATCACGTATCGCGGCTTCTCCAGCTGAGAGGCGGCTTTCACAGTCCACGAATGCTTAGTCGTATTATGCAATAGAGGAAATTCGTATAGATCCCAAGAGCGAAAACTCATATTCAAGTATCGCCCGCTTTCCAACGCGCGTAGCAAGGATAGTTTATTGACTCGCTCAATATTACATGAGGCATACGCCATTGTATCTTGAATAATTCGATATCAGCTTCAGCCGAAGCATGTCCAAATATGCAATTGTTGTCGTTGCGCGAACGTATCAGAATTAATTCGTGACGAGCGTTGATCACAACTCGCTTATAATCTTCGCAAAAACCCAATAGTAGGTTTAGCGGCACGCAAAAATTGAAGTAAGCTTCAGCAGTATTATGCGACATATTCCACGCAGCATTCTCCAAGATTTTACCTTTCTCGGTTGTTAGAGAGACATAGTTTTTAATCGTGGAAGTTATTCCAACGTTTCTGTTGCGGTCAATCTCCACACCGTCGAGTTCATATCGAAGTTCATCAAACATAAACGCGACACAATTGTTTCCCAATACCACTCTTGCTCCTTCATCTACTTTACGCACCTTCAACTTTCCCTCGACGTATAGAAAACTTTCACATGGTAACGTGTACAAATCTTGATGTTGTATCGGTATCCGTATCTCGTCGCTATATCCAAGCGTTGTGTTGGCGTATGGATTGTACGTATGAGTCTCAATCTTGACGATACGATCGTCAAAGATCGGCTCGCCTCCGATATTCAAGATGTCAATCATATCATTCAAGTATTTCGTACGACGAATCCTAATGATTTTAAAAACTCGCGATTCAACGCGCTGAGCTTATTTTTAGCGTAACCAGATATCTGATTATTGTCACCCGATACCGCAGTCACTCGCCTTCTCGCAAAAATATTGTCCCTCGTAAAGATATTGTCTCTCGCGTGCTCCGTGCTTTCGTTCAACACAAGCATTTCATTTGTCAAACGCTTTAGTTTTGCCGCCGCCGTATATGCAATCTTACGGTAATTTCCTCTCCTCGAAAATCGAGCAAATGTCCTTCTTGATCAACAATGCGTATCGTTAAATCAGTAATGCTCCGTGCGACGATCGGTAGATAAATGATCTGTGCTGGCGTTTCCGATATCTTATATCCTGGCGGCACGCTCGGTGAAAATTCATGTATCGTGTGTACGCGCTTGTCATTGCTGTACGCGCCAGTGGTTACGCTGCATTCTATACGAATAATATTTACGCTAATAATATTTATCGGTACATCCGATTCGTGCCATATCCGAGGCTGTAATATACGATTCGACGAGAATCCCAACAACGAACCAACGTTGCCCGGTTTACTAAAATTTATTCTATAGACACATTTGATTTCACTCTTTAGCGTATTATGATTAGCGCGAAGCATTATTGGATATTCATCGTGTTCTTCACCATCAACAATATCGTTGGAATCAACTACGCGTCGATGTCGCAAAATTGCACGTCGGAGATATTCGTTTATTGCGTGTAATTCGTACGATCCTTCGGGAATCGTAATTTCCTTATCGTCATTATCAAAATAAAATTTATTATTCCAAGAATTCACGTTCGATATCGTATGATAAGTTTCAAAATCCGTTAAACCAAGCTCGTAATCGCCATCGTTTAAATCTATAGCAGGAAAGTAGCTTACAGCAAGAACGCTACTCTTGCCGGTCAACGTAAACGTGAGTGACATGCTGGAAAACTGTCGAACGAATACTGAGTCGCGACGGTGAATTGTCAGGCTTTAAATTCATATCGATCATCGACCGTTTGAAGAAATCGAAGACACAATTGTCCACAAATACTTTGATTATAATTTTGATAGGCCGTGTGATTGTATTCTATATTTGCAACATTCAGTCCAAAATATCGCACTAATTCCTTGGGCGGTCGAAGATTTCCAAAACTATCGAAATATACCACACGATCTCCCCTCTTTGCATACGCAACCCAATGAGTACCGAAACCATCGACGTCATCCAAATTGACGATACCGCTCTCATTTCGCCGTATACCGTTTATCGGCAAATTATTGCGCATGAAAACGCCTCTAAAAAATTGTATACCCATACGTCTTGCAAGTTGTTCCAATTGTACATTAGTTGTTACACCGACAGGCATTTTTATTTTGACGTTTTTTTTTTCTTGGCCGCTGTTGAGAACCCTCGTCCGCGCTTGTATGGAGCGAGATAAAGACCGTGACCTTCCATGGCGCGATTATGACGCTGCATTTCTTCGAGCTGACGTTGCGCCGCCTTGCTATCGTTCACCGCCTTCGCGATTCCCGCTGCTCCGCCAGCCAACGAACCGAGAACTCCCAATAATGGTAAAATGGGTAAGATACCACCGCGCTTCGCTATAGGAAGTATTCGTTTTTTCGCAGTCTTTTTCTTCATCGATGATTTTTTTGTTTTCATCCCCATACCGAATTTTGTCTTTGCTTTCATAGCCGCCCAAACAGCTGTAGCGGCTGCTTTCTCACCAATAGTCGAATCTCTCGCGGTTCGTGTTCGCGCTTTCGTGGCGAGTATATTATCCGCAACGTGTCGTTGACCGAGATCGTTGCTTCCAGAATAAGCTATGTCGTGCTCGCGACACGCGGCATCCAATGGATTGATACCTCGATCGCCTCTAGCCAATCGCGTTTCTAAATGAGTTCCCGGTCCGCAAAACTGATAGCCTGGAATATGTAATTCGATAGGAAGTGCGTTTATCACACGATTCAACAAACCGCTACCTCTTATAATTTTTGCTGGCATTTGCCACAATCTTTTATTAACGGTATTGGACCGTCGAAATGTGTTTGTTGGCACGGCAAATTATAATGTCGCGTGCATCGACGATACTGTTGAACCTTGAGTCAGCTTTTATATGTTCGGGAAGCTTGTCCCACAATTGTTCCACGTAGCTACCAAAGTCTCGCAGTAAAACAATCTTGGGGATAATCCGTAACTGCTCGGTGGTAAGCTCGAGAATATCGCTGTCAACCGATAGAAGAAGAAACATTTTTGAGACTGAGCGGTTTCGATTCGGTGCACCTCTATAAATAGGGCCGCGATGACTCATTTTCCAAAATCTGATTTGAGACTCGCGAGAGCAAACATGCGGTTCGCGCGACAAGCGACGATAATCAAAGTGATAAATTTTGACGATAAAACACGAGTAATGTCCGAGGAAGAAATACGCAAGCATGGAAACATGCTGCCGACTACTATACGCGGTATCATTTGCGGTCCTTCGAATTGCGGTAAGACTAACGTGTTGATAAGTTTGATAGAAAGTCCACACGGTGTACATTTCGAGAATGTGTACGTATACTCGAAATCACTTCAACAACCGAAATATCGATATTTGGAAAATTTGCTATTATCGATCGATGAAATTGGTTATTTTACATTCTCTAATAATAGTGACGTTATTCCACCGAGCGAGGCGCTTCCGAATTCCATTTTTATCTTTGACGACGTGGCATGCGATAAGCAAGATACGATAAGAGAGTACTTTGCAATGGGTCGACACTCGAGCGTCGATGTTTCTATCTTTGTCAAACGTATGCCAAGATACCCAAGCATCTTATACGGGACAATGCAAATTTACTGATTTTATTTAAACAAGATGGTACAAATTTGAAACATGTATACAACGATCATGTAAATACTGACATGTCTTACGGCGATTTTCGCGCATTCTGTCAGGAATGTTGGCAACACGAGTATGGATTTGTAGTGATTGATAAAGACAGTTTACAGACTAATGGACGATATCGAAAAGGATTTAACGATTTTGCAATACCGTAAAGTGGTTAGTCGCTATCGATACATCGATCGAGCAACGTCTAAAATTTTCGTCCGAGCGCAACATGATGACGACGATTGACAGTGACGATCGTGAGAAGATTGCGAGAGAGATTGTAAAAACGAGCGAATCAATCCGCAAAAAATATCCTTCTTTAAAAACCGGTCAAATGGAGGAAGACGTCGCATTGGAGAGGCACTTTAAACCAATTATCGAACCTCTAAAACAACTTGTCGAAAATACAATCAATGTGGAATCTAATGAAGCGAAAATCGAACCATCGAGTATGCTCGAAGACAAGCATCTGAAAAAAGAGTCTGGAACAAAGCGAACAAGGTCAAATATATCATTGAACGATTCGCTAATAACTTCTACTCCAAATCAATCAAAACGTAAGCGAATGAAACAATTATCGAATGTGGTTACTTCTACTCCGATAGAAGATGTACAATCGAGTCAAATATTGTACGAAAGATCGTCTCCGTATGTAGAAGAAATTTTCGAAACCACGCCTGAAACGATTGTGACGTCGGTTCAATATCAATTACAAACATCCGAGGGTCAAAGTACATTGCGCACACATCTGGGTCCACTAGGGCAAAAATATGTGGGAGCTATTTTGAGTCAAGATAAAAATAACAGTATGGATTATGTTTACGGTGTTAAATTTTGCAACGAAGGAATGATGCTTGGTGATAAAATTTTTGATGTGGATAAAGATGACAATATAATTATCGGTGGAATAAGATACGTGGGAACACCAGGTCTCTACGAGTTGATTTTCAAGAGAATACCCGACGGTGACGTATACAATGACGATGATAAAATTAAATACAAAAATATATAACTGGCGACAAATGCGCATAGACGTGGCAATGATATGCGTAATCCATTGTTAAGTAACAAGGGATACAAGTATAAATATATAATAGCGCCATTAATCTCTATTAAAAATATAATAGCGCCTGGGAAAAAAGCTGGAAGAGGTATAAACATACCGCGCGCTATGGCGTTAAACGATAATAAGATCGATTATGTGCATTGGAATGATCCCAACGAGTTGGTAGATCGCTTGCGATTGCTGGAAGCTTCGCGTCAAGCCGGCAACAATGCCCACGACAATGAAATATTATCAATTATCGAGGAACTTTACGAAGCTGGCCTTATTATAAATTAATCTATGCGTCGGCGAAACGAGTCAGTCTGTCATTATTGTTTGTATCGAAATGTCGATTAATAAATTTGGATTATCGTTGGGAACACCAAACAACTCATACTATCAATGGAATGGATTACTAAGAAATTACGTGCGCGATAACGCTCTGTGTCAGACAGCCTCCGGCTTTGACGCAAGGTCGCGCAAGATACGACGGGTAGCGCAACCGGAAGATGATACTGATGCCGCAAACAAACAGTACGTGAAAATACGTGTCAAGCCTTTAGAAGATAGACTGGAAGAACTTGAGAAAAAAATAATCACGCTCGAGACGAATGTGCAAACGCTGCAAATAATGATGGATGAGATGCAGAAAATGCTTCGGTATGCAACTCACGCGCAGACTACATCTAATTCAGCGCAAGAGAAGAAAGATATATAAAGAATATACGTGGAGGAATTATCTCATTATTGCAAATTATGCCTCGATCAAATATGTCGCAAAAGACCTCTGAAAAACAGCTGCTCGTGGAAGAATTGCATGCTCCAGCGAGAAAAAATTTCCCACGTAGGCGTGTCATAGTACACGGATACGACGATCTGTGGCAGGCGGACGTGGTCGAGATGCGTCCATATGCACGATTCAACAAAGGCTACAATTACATACTCACAGTTATCGATGTGTTGAGCAAGTATGCGTGGGCTGTAGCGCTCAAGAGTAAGAGTGGAAACGAGATGTCGGATACGATCGCAAAGATAATTCGAGACGATGGAAGATGCCCGAAAAATTTTCAAACCGACAGAGGAAAAGAATTTTACAACGCAAATGTACAGAAACTCGTGAAGAAGCATAGCATTAATCATTATTCGACGTACTCTGTCATGAAAGCCTCGGTCGTGGAACGATTCAACCGAACGTTAAAGAACAATATGTGGAAAATGTTTACGCTTAATGGAAATTACAAGTGGATCGACGCGTTGTCCCGGCTCGTTGGAGAGTACAATGCGCGAAAACATCGCACTATCAGTATGAGACCTATCGATGTTACCCCCGCGATCGCCGATAAACTTTTAAATACGGTATACAGCAACGTAAAGATTGCGGCACCGGCAAGATTCAAAGTAGGCGATCCGGTACGCGTGAGTAAAGTCAAGACCATCTTTAAGAAAGGTTACATGCCAAATTGGTCGACCGAAGTGTTTAAGATCGTTAAAGTGCAGAAAACTAATCCCGTGACCAATGTACTCAAAGATTCGCGCGGGAATCCCATCGCCGGCGGATTTTACGAATACGAGTTACAACGCGTTGCTAATCCCGACGTACATCTCGTGGAAAAGGTGATACGCAAAAAGGGTGACGAGGTTTATGTGAAATGGCTGGGATTTGATGCGACACACAACTCTTGGATAGATAAAAATAATATATTATAAATATGTTAACAATAATACATAATAATATTTTACAAATATAAACAATATTGTATACATTATAAAATATACATATAATTTACAATAAATATACATATAATTTACAATAAATATACATATAATTTTTATTTACAATAAATATACATAATTTTTATTTACAATAAATATACATGATTTTTATTTATAACGGTATTTTGTAATGTCCCCACGGTAGCGTGTCGGTGGTTTCGGGTACGATATACCGCTTGTCATCGTACGGACTTAGAGCAATTTTTGTCTCGCAGATGGTGTATACTTCGTGTAATTTAGATCTTATACAAGACTGCTGACGCGTCTATGAGATATGAGACTGTCGGTGTCGGTGTACATGACTTTACATTTCTCTCGATACATAGGTACCATATAATCGTGGTGAAACTCGTACAAACATGTCTTGGATATGTCGAGTATACACATACCCACGTAGATTGGTTTATTAAATTTCACCTCGAGATTGCGCAATTCAACGGCGATCAGATTCTCCGAAAACACGCTTCTACTATGAAAATTTGGTTTTGCAATCATTGCCTCTGCGCCATATCTTCCATCCCAATGTGTCACGAGCTTAATATTAACGTGATTGCGCACATTTTCCATCGTTTTGCCAAATACCGCATTATTGATTAATTCATATAAATTTTTTTCAAAATCATTTTTCGCGAGTGTTCGGAATTGTGTATTGAGTTCGATATAACTGCGAAGCCATGGAGATTGCGAAAACTGTAATATTCGATGTATTTTTGTAACTCGAAGTCCGTGTCGCGTGCATTGCTGCAGGTTGCGGTAATGTATTATGTAACGTTTCTTATCATATAAGGTTGCGAGCAGCTTATCCTGCCGCTTACCAGGTGGTTTGTCGCGTGTCGGGCAAAACGGTAGGTCAGTGTGCGCATCGTGAACACGTTGCGGATACTCGAGATCGACTTCAAGGATGTAGCCTATAGGCGAATCGAGCGCAATCGATGATATATCAAAATCGGATACGTCGTCGACCCATCGAAAATCTGCATAGGGCAAAGGTTGACACATTGCCCATCCGTACAAATTATTTACATCAAAGTACGTGAGATATGATGAAGGTTTCGATGGATCGTACGACTGCATATACTTGTTATTAGCATGTGCGTATCTGTTGGAACATTGACTCAAGCCGCCGCGTATTCCGCGTTCGATGAATAAAACCATATCGATATCCGTAAGCAATTCGAATGTAATATTCGTATGCTTCAACATGGCGTCCCACGTGTATCCGGGAAGAGTATAGTAATACGCGGGGTCGAGCCCATAACTTTTAATACAACTCTCGCGAAAATTTTCAAAAATGTCTGCTAATAACAAGACATCAATTTTGAGATACAAGTCGCTATATTCGCCCAGCGTTCGAATGGAGAACCGCTCCCACACGTTCTCGGCGTGCGCGTAATCGCTCTCGGATATTGTGTCACCGGTCAAGGAACTGTAAAATGATTCGCGCGGTGGTAAACACGTAGCTTGCAACCTGTCGACGCAGTCAATATATTCGTACGGAAAGACGCCCTTCCGTGTTAATAAATTGAAATTGTCATTCGATAAATTTTGAAATTCAGATTTTAAAATTTTGAGTTTGTCTTTATTCAAGAATGATGCCAATTTATCGAGACTAGCTGTGAGAAATTTATACGAATCGATAAAACGCAATTTAATATGATTTTTTGATTTCTCTCCGCCAAGTTTAACATTTTTCGTAAACGATATATATTTTTCTTTTGTTATCGGAAGTATTTCAATTTCCCCTTCGAACGCTGTAGCTATTTCCTTGATAATAAAATGTGCGTCGTAACCGGATAAATTATGAAAAACTATTGGAATGCAAAAAGAATCTTTATAATTTAAATTGCAATTTGAATGCGCGGGACCTCTGTATCGCCCCGTCAGATGACAATGATCGCGTACGCGTGTATCGTCTTGTACGAATGGTTTCTCGCATATATGGCATTGTGTCGCGTTGTGAAATTTTTCACATTCATCAGATGTTAAATTTACCATGGGGACATTAGCTGATAAAATAATTTTTACACGCTGCGCTAAATTTTTTAGTTCTTCGACGAACCATGATATGCAATCGATATCGCGACGGGAATGATAGGCGGATAACGAATCGTCGTACGAGCAATGTACATAATAAGCAATACTAAATACTTTATGATGTTGGTAGTTTCTCTCTTCCTCCGTCTTCTCCAAAACACACTCCAAGTCGGCGTACACGACGAAAGGAAGCCACTCTTTCCGATTATAGTTGTTGAACGTGAGCCACTTGTCCTTATCGCTCGGTAATCGGATAGCGTACTCGTTCATTTCTCGACAGTCCACCGTATGTGATTGCAATTTGTCATTCGAATCAAAGTAGTGCAAACATCTGTAAAAGAAATACTTTTTAATTTTTGTTCAATTATTTGTACAATGTATTTTTATTGAGTGGTACCCGTTTGACCACGTTAATATTGACCACGGTCCCGATTGACCACGTTGAGATTGACCACGTTGCGATTGACCACGTTGATATTGACCACGTTGATATTGACCACGGTCCCGATTGACCACGATCCCGATTGACCACGGTCCCGATTGACCACGATCCCGATTGACCACGGTCCCGATTGACCACGGTCCCGATTGACCACGGTCCCGATTGACCACGGTCCCGATTGACCACGATCCCGATTGACCACGGTCCCGATTGACCACGGTCCCGATTGACCACGTTGATCCCGATTGACCACGGTCCCGATTGACCACGGTCCCGATTGACCACGGTCCCGATTGACCACGGTCCCGATTGACCACGGTCCCGATTGACCACGGTCCCGATTGACCACGGTCCCGATTGACCACGGTCCCGATTGACCACGGTCCCGATTGACCACGGTCCCGATTGACCACGGTCCCGATTGACCACGGTCCCGATTGACCACGGTCCCGATTGACCACGGTCCCGATTGACCACGTTGATATTGACCACTGTCCCGATTGAAAAACCATGTAACACACACACACACACACACATGCGGGGGGTGCAAGGGGGGCCTTCGGCCCCCCTCCCGCACCCCCTCCGCCAGTCGGACACAATGAACCTCGCTTTACAACTTGCAAAGTACATGCCCTAGTAACGACATGTATTGATCCGTGGTCAATATTAACGTGGTCAATCGAGACCGTGGTCAATCGGGACCGTGGTCAATATCAACGTGGTCAATCGGGACCGTGGTCAATATCAACGTGGTCAATCCGTGGTATATCACGTGGTCAATCGGGACGTGGTCAATCGGGCGTGGTCATCGGGACCGTGGTCAATCGGGACCGTGGTCAATCGGGACCGTGGTCATCGGGACCGTGGTCAATCGGGACCGTGGTCAATCGGGACCGTGGTCATCGGGACCGTGGTCATCGGGACCGTGGTCAATCGGGACCGTGGTCAATCGGGACCGTGGTCAATCGGGACCGTGGTCATTCGGGACGTGGTCATCGGGACCGTGGTCAATCGGGACCGTGGTCAATATCAACGTGGTCAATCGCAACGTGGTCAATCGCAATGTGGTCAATCTCAACGTGGTCAATCGGGACTGTGGTCAATATCAACGTGGTCAAACGGACGCTCCCATTTTTATTAAATATATACGTACCGATCGCAGATATGTATTTGGCTTTTATGTTTACTCAATTGCGAGCTCACGAGGCGGGATAGATTCTTGATCCACGCGAAATGTCCAACGTTGTTGTCTTCCACGTACAGCAAGTTGACGTGTTTGTCTCTTTTTAGCTCACTTAGACGTATCGGAACAATGTTCTTTTCCTCGATACTATATACATTGATTGAAATATCGTTGAGAAGTTCGAATTTTTTAATTTGATTCACAGTCACTGGAAACTCAATGTCCTGGAGATTCAGCACTGTCGTATAATGAGGATACGAAGATTCCCGACCTACGTCCCTTTCAGCTGGATGTAGAGCGGCGACCACAGACCACGCGAAACACGCATTGTCATTAGATTGCACGTTGATCACCGCTCTCTTCGTTATTATCGCCCGCGGTAATTTTATATGACATCCCGCGCGCATAGGATTATATTTATTTATATTTACAGTTAAATCGAGTATTCGCGACAATGCCCACCCGCTATCGCGTTCCTGAAATTCTTCGAGCGAGGCAAGGGTGGGCTCGACGACGCGCCGCTCATACCATTCGCGTAAATCGGTTGTGCGAAAGAGTTCATAGTTTCTCGTATTGATACTTTTATTTGCGCGTTTGTCACCCGTCACAAATTCACCATTGAACACGGTATTAACTTTCACACTACAATGTTTTTTCAGCACGGTTTGTACGTGTTCGAGTACAATGTCTTTGGCATCCTCGAAAAATTGACGAGGCTCGATATGATTATGATTTATAACCGCACCAGTTAATATGCGGCTCTCGAACAGTGTTCCGATCAGGGACCGGCTGTACGCGCATGCGTGCTTTTGCGCATGCGCGACGGTGAGAATATAGCGATGTACATGATGCGTGCAGACATTGTAGCGGGACGTTACGACAGCTGGAAGTTAAATGATATATATAAGATAAGATTTTTATATGTTTAATCGTTCTTTAATTAATTACAATGTATATTTTTATCTATATATGTATATATTTTATTTCTTAAGAGGATGCCGGATACCGACAGAATGCGAATATTAGTAGGATTGCAAAATATTTTTGTTGATTATAGATATCAACAAATCCTTTTCCATAATTAAAGTATACATAATAACGGAGTGCGGGGTTTATGATTTCATATGAAAAGTGAAAAAAAATTAAAAAATTACAGTTTTGTTATCGGCTTCTGCCGTCAACATTTACTTAATATAAAAAACCTGCAACCTGCACGTGCCTAACAAGTGAACTCCGCACTCGGCATTTTATCAAAGAGTATTAGTGAACTTCGAGAAGTGAGTTTAGAAGCTTTATAAAAAAGATTTTACTATGCAACATTTTGCACACCGAAATGTTTCTTACTAGGCTTTCAAATACATTTTCAAACGTTCACTTATATTCCTTCATGCATTTCCGAGTGGAGAGGTATCCTATTTTGCACGTACACACCGCAAAACCCTTATATTAAGCAAATATATAATTATTATGGCCGGTAAAACAGGACGGTCCGGCATCCTCTTAATACATTTTTAAAACATTTTTTAAATATTTTAAATGTAGCTGGGTAATAGTGCCTCTTTTTATTTGTATGAGATACTTTACTGATGCCGTATTCCCGCACATGCGCGTACAGCCGGTCCCTAATCGGAACACTGCTCTCGAACGCCGTATCGATCTCTCGCCAAATCAATCCATGTTGCCGCGTACTGCATCCTGCACCCGCGTGTACAAAACGCCTGCGTAATGAGTTCTTCAATCCCTCGAGTCGTGCGATTCGGGCAATCAGCGATTGTCGAATTCCGATCGATAATCGTGGACGTTTGAATCGACTTTGCTCTTCCGCCGATTCGATATATTCGTCGCATCGTTGCTCCCACGCAACGTACTCCTCTATCGAATTCACCCTCGCAGATTGCTCGCGCAGATTTCGTTCGGCACTGTTTTCCGCCATATTTCCAAATTTATGTCAATAATTTTGCTAACAAGACGCGCTTACTAGTAGCTCTTGTCTCGGAACTCTTGGCGAAAATACTGACAGGGTGTGCCTCTTTACCATGATTTTATATCCTATCTTGATGTCTCTTTCTATCATGTGTATCAACTAAATCTTTATTTCGCGGTTTGTCACGTATATTTTGACTAATGTCGATTATTGCATTTTTGTCGTCTAGAGATGATGCATCTCAGCCAAGATGCATCGCGAAAGTTTCAAATTACACGCTGCTGTCCAAGTATGTTAGTGCAATTTAATCATGAGGATTATCCTTATATTTCACGATTTTGTCACGTTTTGACACGCGCGTTTGAATTCTGATATCTAGGGGTGATGTCACCGCGAAGCAGCCAAACATCGGCGCTTGAAAATTTTATATTACGTTGCATTTTTTATGCATCAACTAAATCTTTATTTCGCGGTTTGTCACGTACATTTTGACTAATGTCGATTAATGCATTTTTTTGGTCGTCTAGAGATGATGTCATCTCAGCCAAGATGCATCGCGAAAGTTTCAAATTACACGCTGCTGTCCAAGTATGTTAGTGCAATTTAATCATGAGGATTATCCTTATATTTCACGATTTTGTCATGTTTTGACACGCGCGTTTGGATATCTGAGGATGATGTCATCGCGAAGCAGCCGCACATCGGCGCTTGAGAATTTTATATTACATTGCATTTTTGTGCATTCGGCTAAATCTCACACCTGGGGGTGATGTCATCGCGAAGCAGCCGTACATCGGCGCTTGAATGGAAAAATTGAAAAAAATATCGCGTCGGCAATAATCCCCACCACATTGCAATTTTGCAACGCTAATACATATTTTAAATATGTTTAATACGTTCAGTATTGCATCGGCCACTTGTGTGAAAGGTTCATAGAAAATGTATCCTACTGAAGGAAGCCTCATGAATTATTACGTTCCGATTCAAGATGCTGATGAAACTTCACCGTGTAAGAAGAAGAAATGTAACAAGTAAGTTTTAATTAACTTAAAGAATTTTTTTATACTTTTTAAATATTTTTTACATATTTTAAATATTTATATAAATAATATTTTTTTTACTCCCTAGCATTTCATCCGAGCCTCGTCGTGCGGTTCGTATACTCGGAAGACGATACGCCTTAACCCCGACGTCATACAAATATTTGGACATTGGAATAAACGTTGGAGCTGTATCTTGCGTGGAATTGATTCTCGGCGATAATCGGGGCAATCAAATAATATTGCCTTTTGAAACATGGAAATCGCTGATGCAGAAACGTGGGGACATTGAACTGCTTCTACAATCGACTGAAATCCCATTGCGGGTCCGAGATTTAACATTCGAAGTGGTTAAAATATCTAATTCGAATATTATAAAAATAGGATTATCCAATAATTCTTTATATATGAAACCGCCAACTCTATTCTATTTATTAGATTTTGAAAAATGCATAGATCATATGTATTACTGGCTATGCGAAAATACGCATATTGTTAACGAAAAATTCAAACAATTTGTAACTGTTTTACAACAGAATAATATCGCTAATGTATGCGGCGCTGCAAAAGCGATACGTGAAAGTGATATGTTTAACGGCGAATCTCTCAGAGATTGCGTGTTATTGACATGTGCTGTAAATGATATTCTTCACGATGCTTGTAATAAATAAGTTATTTTACTATTTATCTGTGAATTTAATTATTTAACCCATCCTTTATGTATGAATAAAAAATGTGTAATAGATATGCACAGTCTGCAAAACTTAAATCTTTCTCTCGACATACTCTGCTTAAGATGAAGAAAAGTGATGAGGTAGATGAGACGTGATACTCCAGTTAGAAGGAGACAAAAGATATTAAATTAAATATATATAATCGAGAGGAGTGTGCAGCGTTATAGTACGCAACCGTCCACGCCCTTACGACGATCTTAACAATATGTGTTATGGCTGACGAAGAAGTTATAGTTATCGATGATGACGAGGATATCATTCTCGAAGATGGCAATTTGATGGCATTTGAGAATTTGTTGGACGATTCATCAGACGAAGACCGCATACTTTCGGAGGATTCCGATTACAATAGTGATTGCAGTATTGATATTATTGCGGACATAAAGCAACGAACTTTAAACCGAGTTGAAATAAATAGTTTAGGTGCGGTGAAAATGTGCTGTATATACTTTTATTATAAAAGTGATGTCAACGAAAAATTTTGCACAGACTGTTTTATGCGAATTTCAGACTTATTTTCGAATATTCGTGTTGTGCGAGAACATGAAAGTGCAATTTTTGACCTAATCCTGGGATCGTTTTGCGCAGAGTGTAGAAAACCGCTGTATCAGATAATGCCCTGCAATATGTGTCCAATTTGCATTGTATAAGCTGGACAAAAACCTGTGTTGTGAAAAAAACTTGAATTGGAAATATGGAGAAACCCAAATACATTGCGCGATTAGAACAATATCTATGGGAGTTTTACATAGAGGTGGACTCGGCGTGTTCATGCGGGTTAGAAAGAACGTGCCTTGAGTGTCTCGAGTGGTTGGAAGAACAGTACCGACTCGCGATATTATAACAGAGGCGCGGAATTCAATCGCTGTTTGGCCGAATCGCGCGACTTGAAAGTTTAAGACATTCGTTACGCAAACGTTACAAACCCATAGATGTCCGTGTCCCGGCGCTGTCGACAAACACTCCTGTGACTTCACTTGTACAAATGATACAAGGCCGAGAAATCGGCTTGAAGAAATCTAATACAATAGATTTGGATCATCGTCTGAGAGATCATGAAGAAGTGATGTACAAGGAATGGGACTTTGATATATAAAATGCAGCTGACGTCTCGTTATGAACCGCATTGAAATACTCGAAGAATTAATTGTAAGTATTATTTTTTTTTTTAATTTTAAAACGTTCAAACTAGATATTTTAATAAGACTTATATTTTTTCTGTTTCATATGGAGCGTTGCCTTATTATTATATTATACATATTTTATATCTTTTTGTATATTTTATATTTTTATATTTTAATATTTTATATATATATATATATATATATATATATATATATATTTTTTTTTTTTTTTAAACACACACACACACACACACACACATACACACAATTATATTAAACATAAATTTTAAATAAATATTATTATTATTATTATATTTAAAAAAAAATGTCAATTATTTCTGCGCCTCCTTCTCCCACGTCCATGCATGCCTCGCGCTGTCTCTCTCTATCTCCCACATGCATGCGAACGTCATCCTTTTCCCACGCCAATGCGGACGCAATCCTTTTCCTACAGGTGTGCATGCCTCGCGCTATCTCTCTCACACCGCCTTGCGAACGCCGTATTATCCGCGTGCATCCTTCGCGCTATCTCTCTCTCTCTCTCTTTCTCCCAAGTGCATGCTTCGCGCCATCTCTCTCTCCAACTTGCATGCCTCGCGTCATCTCTCTCCAACGTGCATGCAAACGCTATCCTTGTCTTACGCTCATATGGACGCCTCGCGCTATCCTTCTCCCACGCCTCCTCGCGGCATCGCGTTCCCTCTTCCTCGCGGGTCCCTCGCCTATCGGTTTCGCCGCGATCCCCCTCTTCCCCGCGGGTCCCTCACTTATCGGTTTCGCCGCGGGTCCCCCTCCCCCCTCTCCGCGGACCCCTCGCCTACCGGTTAGGTTAGCGGGTCCCTCGCCTATCGGTTAGGACGCGGTCCCCCTCCCCCCTCTCCGCGGACCCCTCGCCCATCGGTTAGGACGCGGTCCCCCTCCCCTCTCTCCGCGGACCCCTCGCCCATCGGTTAGGACGCGATTCCCCCGCGTGACGTCATACCCCCCGCGCCGGTTTCCCCTCGCCCCTCACCCCCCCTCAGAGGACCTGCGTTAGAACCCGCATAGCTATACTACTTATACTATATACTAATATGTTGCTAGATATTATTTAATTTTATTTCCGTGCAGTCTACACAAAAATATAAATATGATAATGTAATATTATATAAAAATATAATATTCCAAATTTTTTTTTTTAATTATATCTTTAAAACAATTCCTAAATAGAAAACAACATAAAGACTTTTGTATAAAAAATTATAACATAAAATTGATCTTCAAATAGAATTTAGAATGACTACTCTATACACATAAACATACACATTATATATGATGCACATAGTATTTAATACTCATATAGTATTTTTGTTATAAATAAATGGACAGATATGGGCAAAAAAAGAAAGAGGAGGAGAGAGAGAGAGAGAGAGAGAGAATAGGAATGAGTAAGCGAGGGAATGGCTGTAAAACGATATATCGATTGATAATTCACATCAGTCACTAAACATCAGTGAGCATAAAGTATTGCTACGGAGAAAGATATAACTATTTCCTTTTTTTTCTTACTTTTGGCACTTGTACACACTTGCTCAGTTACACTCATATCTTCTTTCTCTCTTTGCCCATTCTTCTCTGTCCATTTCTTTCTTATCCGAGCATATTATATGTGTGTTATATATTATCTGTGTGTATATGTAATAGTAATTTTAAATTTATTAAAATATCATTAATCTCTTGCTTATTTGTATATTTCACTGAAAATTGATTATATTTATTTTGCAATAGTAGTTGTGTCACAGTAGTTAGTTAGCCAGAGGCGATCAATTCGTGAGCTGGTTCTTGAAAGAAATATTTCCCACCAAATGCGTTTTGCATGTACGCTTTGGTTGAAGAATGTATCCTAGAAGCGATCAATTCGTGAACTGGTTGTCGAACGAAATATTTCCCACCAAAAACGTTTTGTATGTACGCTTTGGTTGAAGAATGTATCCCAGAAGCGATCAATTCGTGAACTGGTTGTCGAATGAAATATTTCCCACCAAAAACGTTTTGCATGTACGCTTTGGTTGAAGAATGTATCCCAAAAGCGATCAATTCGTGAACTGGTTGTCGAATGAAATATTTCCCACCCTACGTTTTGCATGTACGCTTTGGTTGAAGAATGTATCCCAGAAGCGATCAATTCGTGAATTGGTTGTCGAAATAAATATTTCCCACCAAAAACGTTTTGCATGTACGCTTTGGTTGAAGAATATATCCCAGAAGCGATCAATTCGTGAACTGGTTGTCGAACGAAATATTTCCCACCAAAAACGTTTTGCATGTACGCTTTGGTTGAAGAATGTATCCCAGAAGCGATCAATTCGTGAACTGGTTGTCGAACGAAATATTTCCCACCAAAAACGTTTTGCATGTACGCTTTGGTTGAAGAATGTATCCCAGAAGCGATCAATTCGTGAACTGGTTGTCGAAATAAATATTTCCTACCAAAAACGTTTTGCATGTGCGCTCTGGTTATTAAAAAAATAACATTTTATTCCAGAGGCGATTTTTAATCGTGAGCTGGTTGTTTTAAAAAATATTTCACACTAGATGCGATTTGAATGTGTGCTCTGGTTATTAAAAAAATAACATTTTGTCCCAGAGGCGGTTTTTATTCGTGTGCTGGTTGGTTTAAAAAATATTTTATTCCAGAAGCGGTTTGCATGTGCGCTCTGGTTATTAAAAAGATATTTTATCCCAGAGGCGATTTTTATTCGTGTGCTGGTTGTTTTAAAAAATATTTTATTCCAGAAGCGGTTTGCATGTGCGCTCTGGTTATTAAAAAAATATTTTATCCCAGAGGCGATATTTATTCGTGTGCTGGTTGCTTTAAAAAATATTTCATATCATATGCGGTTTGTGCATGAATATTCTGGTTATTAAAATACAGTTATTCCAGAAGAAATTTAAAGAAACTTTCGTTTTTGAAAGACTAAGTGTGCAATATCTGGTATTCCTTCATATGATTGCAACCAATCATATATAGTAATAAAAGCTTACAAATTATTGGAAGGAATTATTATTGTGATTACTGGCGATGTATTTTTTCTTTTTTTGATGGCACCAAATTTCGCGTATATAATAGTCTATCAGGCTGTGTATATACAAGTTGGTAGCTAAAAAGAAAAAATATATACATCTTCGTTATTAGGAGGCAATCCTTATGAGAAAAAATACTCCAAGGATGTCAAGAGTATGAGGAAACGGTCTTGTAATATTATAGCAAGCAATAAACTGCTGCCTTTTTTAAAATGATAAGAAATTATGATTAAAAAAAATCTATCCTGATACTCGTAACAATATTGGCCAGAAAAAAGATGCCTCAATCTCGCTTGCAAATTATAATCGCAGATATGAAAATAATAAATAAAATATTTTGGTTGCGTTCTCACGAAAATGGGCGATGGAGGAGCCCTTTCTATATTATAAATATCCAAAATATTGTAACAATCATAAAATTTTGTTGCAATGTTTTGCGGACAGAGAATTTATGTGTTTGCATTTATAAATATTTATATTAATATTTATATAAATGTAAATTTTAATATGTGCATACTTATGTCATAAGAATATATAAACATTCACATTTATAGTGAAGAAGTTTATATATTACTCATTAGTCCTCAATCATATCGATTATACCGATATACTGTCGATGATGAAGATTTATCATCGTATTCAAAATTATATGTATAATATATTTACGGTAAATATGCATATTAGGTTACACCTCACCGATGACTTTGACCTTGACATGTGTTGTCAAGGACATAACCCTGAGTAACTTTTCCTTATAACTTAATCGGCGGTCTCTTATAGTTTCTGAGATATTTAAAGTTAACATTTGGGTAATAATATAGAGACAGAGAGACAGTCCGCCCCACAATTGTTGCATGGATGAGAAAGTATATGCGTGGACGCAGTGAGTTCCGCCCCCCCCTACGGGGGGCTCCACTTCCGGAAAATATAACCTAACCCAAACCTATTTCTGATTTAAAACTAAAATTTGGTTTGGGTTAGGTTATATCTGCCGGAAGTGGAGCCCCCCCGTAGGGGGGATGGAACCCACTGTGTGCACGCATATACTTTACAAAACAAAGCGAAGTTCGCCCCACAATTGTTGTGTGGATGGGAAAGTATATGCGTGGACGCAGTGGGCTCCATTATAAAAAAACTAGACACATAGGTTTGCGTTGAAACTCGCTTTGCGTGGAAAGTAAAAAAACCCAAAGAGCTTCGTCTCTGGAAATGTAAAGAAACACTTTTTTCACGTCTGATCTACATAAATACAATGTAAACAACCTTTATTTTTCTTTATTTTATAATAGAAAAATCATTAAAATTGTGAAAGCATAACTTTAAATATCTCAGAAACTATAAGAGACCGCCGGTTAAGTTATAAAGAAAAGTTACTCAGGATCATGTCCTTGACAACATATGTCAAGGTCAAAGTCATCGGTGAGGTGTAACCTAATATGCATATTTACCATATTTACATCCATATATAATATATTTTAGTTCAATTTTCTCGAACTGTACTGCATAAATTATAACTCAGCAAACCAAGATATGATTGTTATACACATATAACATGTACATAATAAGTGCACATGTTACATCTATGTTATATAGCAGATATATTCGATGTTTGCTGGGTATATGTATCATATATATATATATATATATATATATATATATATATATATATATATGCCATATAACATAGATGTAACATATATATATATATATATATATATATATATATATATATATATATATGTTACATCTATATGATGTATGTACGCGACACAAACAGATATCTGTGTAAAGTCGTTGCTTCTACGAGACGATAGAACAGAAATAGAGTAGAAATCCAACATATTTTCTGTCTCTACATATTTAATACAATGCGAAAAGCTTGTATTTTATTGCTCTTTCCAAAGTATGCACATATCCTTGACAATTACTCTACATAATGATATCGGTAATGTAACTATAAAGCGTTGGTAATATACCGACACTTTTAGTTACGTTTAGATGAGGGCGCTAACCCGTCGGAGTTCGCCCGTCGCTCCGGCATCCTCTTAAAGAGATTTAAAAAAGAAGACTTACATTTAGTTCTACAAAAGGGAATTTATATGTATGAATGGATGAACTCTTATGCTAAAATGTATGAGTTATATTTGCCTAGCAAAAGTAAAGAATGGTATTCAACTTTAAATGATGAAAATGTGAGTCCTTCTAAACTTAAATTTGCGCATAAAGTATATAGACATTTTAAATGTAAAACTGTAAAAGAATATCATAATTTATACTTGAAATTAGATACTGTTTTATTACATGACGTTTTTGACAATTTCAGAGAAAAATGCTATAAAGAATATGGTCTTGACCCTGTATATTATATATCTGCTCCACATTTTGCTAATGATGCTTCATTAAAATACACAGGACAAACATTAGAATTATTATCAGATAGAGAAATATACGAAACATATGAAACTGGAATAAGAGGTGGAATATCTATGATTCCACATAGATATGCATTAGCTAATAATTGTTACTTTTATGATAATAAAATTGGAAAGACTATAAAACTATCCAAAGAAAAAGCAATAGAAAAAGGTATATATAACAGTAAAAAACATGTTAGCTATATTTTATACTTGGATGCTAATAATCTATATGGGTATGCGCTTAGTCAACCTCTTCCTATAGGAGAATTTAAATATGAAGATGTAAATGATTTCACTCTTGAGATAATTAAGAACTTGCCTTATTACGGAGAATATGGTTATACATTTCTCGTTGATTTGGATATCCCATTGGAATTACATGATAAATTTAAAAATTATCCAATGTTACCCGAACATTATGTACCTAGTTATGATGAATTATCCGAATATCAAAAAGAAATGATATCTAAGGGAATAGGTAAAATACCAACTGGCACTAAACTTATGTGCACGTTAAAATCAAAGAATAATTATTTAATTGATTATAGAATGTTACAAGAATGTCTTAATCAAAGAATAATATTAAAAGACATAAAAAAAGTAATATCATTTAGGCAAAAAACATGGCTGAAGTCCTACATTGACTTAAACACAAAACTTAGACAAGAAGCTAAAAATGATTTTGAAAAGGACTTTTTTAAACTCATGAATAATTCGGTATACGGAAAACAAATGGAGCAGGTAAGAAACAGATGTCAAGTGGACTTGTTTTATTCATATAAAAATTTTGCAAGGTGTAAAAATTATGAAGATAGACAAATAATAGATGATGATAAAGTTCTTGTGTATAGAAAAAAGAAAGAAATAACATTAAATAAACCTATATATGGTGGGTTTGTTGTTTTAGAGTTATCAAAGTTATTGATGTATAAATTTTATTATAATTTTTTGAAGAAAAAGTATAATGATAAAGCTAAATTGTTAGGAACTGATACTGATTCATTTATTATTTATGTGGAAACAGATAATCTTTACTTGGATATAAAAAAACAATATACATTATTTCGATACGAGTAATCATAAAATCGATTGGATGCCACAAGTAAATAAAAAAGTAATCGGTTTATTCAAAGATGAATATCTTGGGATAGCTTTAAGAGAATGGTTTGGATTAAGGTCTAAAATGTATGCTTTTAGATATGAAACTGAAACAAAGTTTTGTAAAGAATCTAAAAAGTTTATAACAAAAATAAAAGAGAAAAAAATATGTAAAGGAATAAAAAGATCAAATATAAAAAATGAAATTTGATATGTACAAAAACTGTTTGTTTGAAGGTAAAAACACAAATGAAACTGTATACAATATTACATCAAAAGAGTTGAAACTTTACACTGTTAAAACAAATAAAATAGCATTATCAGCATACGATGATAAAGTATATTTAAATAATAATATAGAAACGTCTCCTTTTGGTTATGAGAATACCAGGCAAATGTAGTTTGTTAAAGTCAAGAGTGTTAAACTTTGAATCAAGAGTTTGACCTTCACAGCTAAGATTCAAAACTTAAAAAATGTGAGCGTAATGGTTGACTTACATGAAACAGAATGGGAAAAAAAGAATATCTTAAGCAGGTTTACAAGTGAATTAACACTGTGCCAGTGACCTGCTAGGACATTGCCGAAAGGAGAGTCTGAAAGACTAAGTCCGAAGGATGCAAAAACCTCTGTGAGGAAAATCAACTGACGGTATGTGCTCGCCAGCGCTGGTTTTTTTTTTATTTTGAGTACATACCGTCAGGTGATTTTTTTTCTTTTTAGTTCCAGTTAACTTTAATTCATTGCTTGATTCAGAGTTTAACACTCTTATAGGGGCCCCTGAGGTATACAATCTTTTCTAATTCATATCTAGTTTCCTAGATGTGACAGAAAGAATTATATAGCTCTTGTCGAATGCTTCACATTCAAGAACCGAAGGTTTGTCGAAGAACTGGAGGTTTGCCTATACCTATTCCTGGCGCCAGGACACACACACACACAACGCCGCTCAGTTTTTTTTACACACCATATTATTTACCAAGCCGGCCGCTCTTGGTAAATAAAATCTTGGATTAGGCGGATTCGAACCGACAATCTCAAGATTACTCGGCATGTGTTATCTCCCTGAGCCATACGACGATAACAGTTAAACATGACTAATTACTGAGTGATATGTGATCCGAGCGCTTCGACGCTTGCGCTTCGACGCTTAGTCTTTATGCTAAGTCCGAAGGACGCTTAGTCCGTAGGACGCACTTCATGTAAGTCAATCATTACGCTCACATTTTTTAATGGGTTGACCTGAGTTAAGTTCAGACTCTCTCCTTCGAAAGTAAGTTTTAATTTATCAAATAGACCTATGTTATCTCCAAAACGAAAATACATTACATTCGCAGGTTTGATATAAGCAGGCAATTTATTTGCAACAAATCTAAATATCGGTCCTTCCACAAAATTTGAATATACACACATATCAAGGGCGTCCTTTGGACTTAACGTCCCTCGGACTAAGCCTTTCGGGTGTCTTTCAGATGCTTGACCTGAACTAAGAGTGACTCCCTTCTGACTTTCCCCTTTGAATATAGTTTCTTTACCCGACTCTATAACAGCATATTGTGGAATATCAAATATTTTACCAGGATGGGTTATTATTAATTTTACAGGACTATATAACCTTGTTTCATTATTATTCTTCTCAAATTTAAATTTGTTTATATCAAAAGCTAGCGGTACTTCTTCTATGAGATTTATTCTTTCTTCTTCTATAAGATTTTTTAAGTTTTGAATAGCAAATACACCCCGGATTAGTAAACTTAGATTAATTTTACCAGGTTCTTTTTTAATAAGAGGAAGTCCTTCATTTTCAGAGTTTAACACCCTTGATTCTATTGCGTCAAATATTTTGTTCACTAATTTATCGTTTTTATTAAATTCAACGCTAATAGAACTCACTTCTAAATCAATTTTATATTTTGGTGCCCAGTTTTTTTTTCTGTTTCTAGAATATTTTTAACTTTATATATGACATTCTTTTGAATATCTTCAGCTGAATTAAGACCTTGACCTAAATTAATAGTTATTGTATACTTTGTTAGTATCCTTCGGACATAGCCTTCCAGGCGCCTTTCAGGCGCATCCTCTAAATTTAGTTCTTCCGGCACAAATAAAAATGTAATTTCAGATGATAAAGCATTCTTCGGACTAAGCGCTCCCTGAACTAAGCGTCCTTCGGACTTAGCCTTTTCGGCGCCTTTCAGGTGCCCCTCAGATACCCCTTTGACGCTTAGACTTTCTGGCGCGTTATCATCTCCAGGAATATATATATCTACCAATCCTATTTCACCATACTTTGTGTTTAAATCTATCGAAACTAAAGGATACCCCATCTTTTAAATTTCCTTTCAGTTTGTACAGCATTTATTAGCAATTATAAATTATAAATTTATGTATCTAAAGATTTTAATTTAATTAATTTAAAATTAATTAAAAATATTGAACTATCATTCTACTCATAACCATATCATAAGCTATAGTCTTTTGGTTTACAAATACTATGTAACAATTTAATCCCTTGAAAGATTTGGAAGAATCAGCAATTAAAATTTTTGGTAATTTATCCAGTGGAAATACTCTTTGGTTTATTCCTCAAATCAATATTAAAAAAGCAATTATATCTTATAAAATTGTCAACCGTGTGAAACTGAGAAATCATTCTATCAGGGCCATACAATGCTTCATCGTACTCTGAACTTGAACGATACAACTCGTAATAATCTCCTTTTTCAATTTCATAATTTTGAGGTTCGAAAGGATGTCTTTCTTCTCCATATAATATTTGAATATTCTTAATATTAGCATGATCCCAATTTGTTGGATTCTCATTTTGGTCGTACAGAAATTTATCTTTTATAAAGAAAACAAATGCCCAGTTTGGTTCCCGAGTAAAAACAAAATCATTTAAGGGCATATGTAAAGTATTTAAATCTGGTAATCCTCGTTATTCTACACACTGAAAGCATTTATATGTAAACGCATATTTAACAGCTAAACTAAAATGTTTCAATTCATCTATCAAGTTTGTCGTTGTAATTTCATCATATTCAATATACCAAACTTTTAAACGATAACTTTCTAAATTAATTTTTCCGCGAGGTGGGGCTATTTCGGCGTCACTAAACGTAAACAATGAGTCACTCAAATCATCTTTTAAAGTCATTACAATGTGTATATCTACACCAAATATAGGCCCGCTTATATCATCAAAGAAACCAGGAATTAAATCTCCCATATCAATTGTAGGATAAAACAAACCATCACCCTTAATCAAACCATATTTTTTCTCAGCGATAAAACCGCTTGCTTGACCACTTCCTTCACCTTCGTTTGAAATATTAGCACGCTTTTTCAATGTACTAACATGACCAACGTTATAATTATTATCCAACTCAGTATTGAACATTGAAACTTTAATCAAACTCCACATGTACGCAAAATAATTGTTAATTAAAAAGCTAGTTGTATCTTCAGGATAAGCACTTCCATCTTCCTTTGTAACTCGTATTTTTGGTAAATTTCTTGTTTTGTTTGGTATAAAACCATCTTTATCATTAAATTTTATATGAAAATCATATTCCTTACCATGTCTTTTAATTTCAGAATAAATATACTTGTATTGTAATGTCACAATTTTATCTTGATATTTTTCAAACAAAAGGTCTTGATGTGACCTATGTTTTGATGCCATTTATAAGATTTATTTTTTTGCATTTTGGAGCTTTCAATTTGCTATCAAAATATGTGTTATATTTTACGTATGTAATCTTCATTTACCATTTTTATTTTCTTTATGGTCGCGCATTGATTTTGTTTTTGTCTTACACTTTAGGCAATAAATCAATGTCATTTACTTTCAGACGCGCCAGAAAGGCACCCGAAAGGCACCTGAAAGGTTTAGTCCAAGGGACGCTTAGTCCAAGGGACGCTTAGTCCAAGGGACGCTTAATCCAAGGGACGCTTAGTCCGTAGGACGCTTAGTCTATAGGACACTTATAGTATAAAACATCCTTAATATCACCTATTCCGATAGTTTTTATTATATCTTTCCATTTTATTTTTTTAACTCCCAACAAATAAAGAACTATTATACATAAGTAACCACAAATAGCTGGATCACCTTTCTTTTGTACTTTCTTTGTATTAATAATGAGTCTATTTCCCCTGAAATAATTTTTCAATTCTATAGGCGCATCTCCCCCCACAGAATCAAAATAATATATATGATTTTTATTACTTACTAGCATCTGCTGACAATACTCTCATCCACGCTGTTTCTTGTAAAGTTTTATCTGCTTTCTTTATTTCACTATAATCTACATTTGGGTTTGTATAATAAAAAAGATCGTGTTGTTTGCAATGTTCATCTAAAGGATTTATTCCTTTCCACCCCTTTTTTAATCTCTCCTCAACATTCGTAAAAGGTCCACAAGCATTATATCCCAGTAAATGCATTTCTGGAACCTTTCCGGTTAGTTTATTTGAAAGTTTATTAATAAAAACACCCCCCTTTTTACTTCCTTTTCTAACTTTTGACTCACCCATTTCTTCCCATAAATATCTCAAAATATATTCCCATTTTGTATATTTATTTGAAGCTGGTCCTTTGCTAGGATCATTATCTTTATAAATTGCATTAGTTTTATAAATTATATTCTTATACTTTTTTATAGCATCTTTATCATAAATATCTTTGAAATTATATGGTACTTTTTTCTGTTAATAATTTTATTAAAGGATTAGTAAGTTAAGTTACTATTTTTATATTATTATCATCATAAAAAACAAGATTATCATTTTGTGTTACTCTTACAGTTTTATTCCCTATCATTAACCTATCATCATTGTCTCTGTCACGCCAGAATCCAAACGTTTCATCATAAAGATGGTTTTTATATTTATTCCATAAGGGGCCCCCTTCTTCTTTAATTCTTGGTGATACTGGAAAAGCTGATTTTTTAGGTGAATGGCTCGAGCTAATAGATGGTACCGCGTCCAAAGGGTGCTTGAAGGTCTCTTCAAATACTTCATCACTATCGTCAGTCTCTGTATAACCTTTAAGGATTTTTATTATTTCTTCAAGTTTAGTATCTTGATAAGGTTGTACATCTGCGGCGTCCTTCGGACTAAGCGTCCCTTGGACTAAGCATCCTTCGGACTTAGCGACCCTTGGACTAAGCGTCCCTTGGACTAAGCCTTTCAGGTGCCTTTTAGGCGCAGATTTTAGACTCGAGTCCAGTTTATCAATTAATATGTTAATTTCTATATTCGTTTCATCCAGTCTAGAAGTTGTTGGTTTATTTTTTTCCTCTAAATCTATACTTTTTTTAGTATTTAAATTTATTGCATTTTGAAATATTTTTCTTAATTCATTTTGCTTCTTTTCTATTTCAGCCAGTTCTTGTGGAGTTGTACCCATCATTTCATATGTACTTTTAAATGATTTATTTCCAAAATTAAACCCCGTTTTCATGTTAAAAACTGGAGATTTGCATTCAAGAACCTGAGGTTTGTTAAGTGGTTTTAACATCTTATGAGTACAGTCTGTATTTAATATCTTATGTGTACAGTCTGTATTTAACGGTTTTGTATTTGACGACGATGGTGAAGCATTCGACAATTCTGAATCAGTATTTAACAGTTGTCCTTTGTCGAAGAACCGAACGTTTGTCTCAAGAACCGAAGGTTTGTCTGATACATTACGTAAATTTCTTCCCATTTATAATAATAATATTAATTCATTATTTTTTTGAAAGAAATATTTATCATTTTTTATTTTATCAATTCCCAAAAATCCATGTGGTTCTGACCAAGCTTTTTTACAGAACTTACAAAACTCTTCATACGTTAATTCAGAAGCCAATTCTTCATGTATTTTTCTGAGATTATCTCCAAACTCATTAAATATAAACCACAGATTTGAATTTTTTCTAATTATAGGGTTTATTTTAGTGTATTTATGATATAATCCGAGAATACTAATATTTTTATGTCTTCCTTCACAATAATATCTTATTATTTTACTTTGATCTTTCAACATTCCATCATCAAAAATTACTAAACTATTCGATGCACATTCTTCTACCGGTAAAATTTTTTCCCAATTACCCTCAAATAAATAATCAATATCATATTTATCTTTTTCCAACTCTTTCTCTAATCCTATATAAGTAGGTTGGTCTATAGATGGACTATAAACATATAATTGCCTATATGGTAGCTATTTGTTTGCGACAAAGTTAGTAGATAAAAATTTTTTTCCACTACCTGATTCTCCTAAAATTATACCACGTACTACATCTGGAAAGAATCCGCCACCCCTTTTATATTTATCTATAAAATTAAAATGTTTCATTTTTAGATGATGTTTGGACATTTATTAATAATAAATGGAAGAGTATTTTAAAAAACGAATGTTTATTTTCTTTATGCTCGCGCATTTATGTTTATCGAAAAAGTTATAAGTATTTTTTAAAATGTAAAATTGGTATATCACTTAGTAAA
Organism: Formica selysi; assembly: GCA_009859135.1. Taxonomy (NCBI): domain Eukaryota; kingdom Metazoa; phylum Arthropoda; class Insecta; order Hymenoptera; family Formicidae; genus Formica; species Formica selysi. The sequence goes on from WHNR01000262.1 coordinate 37,662, forward strand.
GCAATATTTGTGGCATCAAGTTTATCAGGTATTGCTGTTACACCATTATTTATAATAAGTGTCATATCTGTTATAATTGAAATATTAGATAATGACTTCAAAACATTATTAAAATTAATGGATAAGCTTGAAGAATATAAATTATCATTTAATTTTTATTGTGAGTTATTACATTTATTTGAGGCTCGACAAATATCTGAAGAAGAAATTCATTTACATTAAAAAGATTTTATTAAAAATTTGAAATACTTTCCACGTGAAAAGTACTTAAAACAAATGAAGCTAAAAGGTTATTCTGTAATAAATGACCGTTAGTAAAAACGATATTATTGATGAATTACACAAACCAGCAAGGAGAAATTATCCAAGAAGATCTACTATTACATTAGGAATCGATGATCTTTGGCAGGCTGATCTTGTTGAAATGGATTCGGGTAACTTAAAGGGAATATCCAAAATTAATAAGGGATATAAATATTTATTAACAAGGGGGCGATGTGTGGTGCCGAGCGTTGAGTCGAGGACTGACAAGCGTCAGGTCGCAGGTTCGATTCCGCTCGGATCCCATCTTTCCCATATATGCCTCTCGAAAAAAGAGGAAGGAGAACGGGAAAAAGAGAAGAAGGGAATAAAGGAAAAAGAGGAGGAAAGGAGGGGAAAGTGAGGAAGGTAAAGGAGGAAAAGAGCGGTTGTGGGTGAAGGGGGGAGGGGGAACGGAGGTTGGGAGAGTAGTGAATATGGGCGAAAGAACGGAGATGTAATATATGAATGAGAATGTATGGAGTATGGTGTGAAATAATTGTAAAAACGAAAAACGAAGTCGTTGGTGAGATAGGGTTGCGGAGAGAGAGAGGAGAGAGATGTTGCGAGGAAAGTAGGAAGCGTGCATATGGGTATTGCGAGAGCGTTAATAGAGATGGAATAAGCGTAGGATAGTTGTAAGTAGAGTAAGAAGAGCGATTTGTGTATAAAGAAAAGTGGAAAGAAGGAGAGTTATTGTAAAGAGATTGTAACCTCAAGGGGAATCAATAAATCTAATTAATATTTATTAACAATTATTGATACTTTTTCCAAATTTGCTTGGGTAATTCCTGTTAAAAATAAAACTGGAGAAAGTGTATCAAAGGCAATGAGTATTTGTTTTAAAAACCTATCGAATGCTTCACATTCAAGAACCGAAGGTTTGTCTTAAGGGGTTGATCTGAACTCACAGCATAAATCACCAAAAAATCTACAAACTGATAATGGGAAAGAATTTTATAATAAAGATTTTAAAAAACTCATGAACCAAAATAAAATTAATCATTATTCAACATATAGTGATAAAAAAGCTGCAATTGCTGAAAGATTTAATAGATCACTCAAAGAATTAATGTGGAAACAATTCAGTATACAGGGTAATTACAAGTGGGTTGATATATTACCAAATTTGTTGAATATTTATAACAATAGAAAGCATAGAATTATAGGAATGACACCGTGTGAAGCGTCAAGCCATCTTGACAAGCCCCAAGGGGTCGCGTCGGAAAGACTAAGTCCGAAGGATGCGTCTGAAAGACTTAGTCCAAGGGACGCTAAGTCTGAAGGGCGCTTAGTCCGTAGGACGCGATTCAAAGTTGGTGATTATGTAAGGATTAATAAATTAAAGCATATGTTTGAAAAAGGATATACACCTAATTGGTCAACTGAAATATTTGTAATAGATAAAGTTTTTAAAAACATACCTCCATATTATCATATTAAAGATATGAAAGATGAAGAGATTAAAGGAACTTTTTATGAACAAGAACTACAAAAAACTAAAATTCCAACTAACATCTATTTAGTTGAAAAAATATTAAAAAGAAAAGGAAATAAAGTTTATGTTAAATGGCTAGGCTTTGATAATACACATAACCAATGGATAAATAAGAAGGATCTAATCACTTCGTAAGCGTCCTTCGTTGTTTTTGTAATTTTATTGCTTTTATGAATGATTTTATAGGTGATTTTGATATTTTTAATTGATTTTGGTGGTGGAAAAAAATCCGGTCCAGAACATATGCTTTTATATACTACTAATATTTCCATCGGATTCACCACCGCTTACGGGTCGAGAGCTGTGATAGTGACTTACAAGGAAGATGCAGAACAATCTGCAAGTAATGGTGAAGCGGAGGAGCAAGCGCGGCCGCCATTGAAGAAACGAAAAACGCAAAACATCGCTATCGTGATGCAGAAAGCTACTTTCCTCGGCCTGGAAAATATTGCAAGATGTGTGGATGCACATTTGTCACAGTTAGTTTGCATCGCCGACACAATCAACGAATGCGTCAATTACTTAATTAACGAAATAGAATTAAAACTTCCCACGTCTTACATAGATTGTGAAATTATAAAACTCACTGTTAAAGGTAATTTTCAAGAAATTGAACATAATGTACAAACACAAATAAATAATTTAACATTTTTAGATGTATATTTCAATATTGTATTTGAAGAATTACTTTCGCTTGGCTTTAATGAAATTATTCGTATAATTTTAAATCGTAATTGTTAATTTTATAAAAATAAAAATTTATTATCAATAAATATAAAAACAATCAATACGGCTCCGAGATAATAACAATACTTTCAAACAAAGCTAAAGGAGCAATTATCGTGTGTTTTAATAATAAAATTCGTTTTAACAACTACACGAACATTTAATAGAAATAAATTAGAATAAATACTCATGACAGAAAATGATAAAAAACGCAATTAAATAAGAATTTACAAACGTTTTTGTCCCAATCTGTACTCTCTTCAGTGAAAAATACTAACAATAAAACAAGTAGCGGTCGGGAATATAAATCAAAATTTAAAAAACGCAGTCGCAAAGTAGAGTCACATTGAATATACCACAACAACAAAACAAGTAGCAGTCGAGAATATAAATCAAAATTTTAAAAACGCAGTCGCAAAGTAGAGTCACATTAAATATACCACAGGAGTCGGTAGTCGGAAATGTTTGATCCCTCCAACGGTCTCTCAATGAAAATCAAAAGTATTTGTCCACAACATAGTTGTTCCTAAAACTTGCGGCCGAGAATACGAAGAAGACCATGTATCTTCTAGAAATTATTAAAAAGTGGTGGAAAACTGCCGCGTGTGACGAAAACCATTCTCAAACAGAAAAGCATCCCCTCACCACACAGCCACGTACTCAACAGCTTCCATCTCATTGAGAAATTATCAAAAGTAAGGGTGGAGGAACATTATGAACTCATTTCTCTCGATCTTGTATCACTTTTCACAAATATTCCACTCGACCTGGCTATCATGGTATAAGAGAGAGATAGAGTTCGATTTCTTCCAACGCAAACATCCCGTTGGACGAATTCTTATTAGCTTTGAGGCTAATCTTAAACTCTACATATTTTACTTTTAATGATAAAATCTACAAATAAACTTTCGGCACACCCATGGGGTCACCGTTGTCCCCGATTATCGCCGATGTTGTTCTGCAGGATCTTGATAATAAAGCACTTAAAAGACTTCCTGTTAATGTGCCCTTTTACGTAAGATATGTTGATGACATAGCTTTGGCAGTTCCTTCCGTTTTTTTCGAATCTGTATTGAACACTTTCAATTCTTTTCACCCCAGGATACAATTTATGATGGAAGTTGGTCTTAATGGGAAATTTGATTTTTTAGACATCACCATCATCACCAGTAACGAACATCTTATTTTTGATTGGTACCGTAAACCCACATTTTCGGGCAGATATTTAAATTTCCACTCTCAACACCCTCTCTGCCAAAAAAGGGGTACCATAATCGGTCTAGTAGACAGAGCATTCCTCCTCTCCCATCCCAGTTTTCATAAAAAAAATCTTAATCTTATTATCAACATTCTCCTGGAAAATAACTACCCTCTTAATTTTATATTTGACACTACCAGTTTGAGAGTAAAGTACCTTTTACATCATACGGATATTAACAAGAAAGAGAATTGTGACTCAGATTCTAGACAATTTTTTCTTCTGCCTTATATTAAATTAGTCTCTGAGAAATTCAAGTGGGTGAACGAAAAACGCCGATCTATGCTTGGCTTACACTGGACTTGATAACCTAAAGCATTTTATTAAAGGGCACAAAGATCCACTTTCATAATGATATACTAATAACGTAGTTTATAAAATTAATTGTTGTGATTTAGAAGCATCGTATGTTGGTCAAACGAAAAGATTTTTAAAAATTCGAATTGCAGAACATCGCAATCATATCAACAGGTCTTGTCCTCAGAATTTCGTAATCACAGATCACAGAATTAATAAAAACCATGATTTTGACTGGGATCAGATACAGGTTTTGGATAATGAGCCTTGCTGCCATCGAAGACTCACGTCAGAAATGGTACATATAAAAAAACAAAAATGCAGTTTGAACAAGCAGAGGGACACCGAGTTACTAAATCCATCCTATTTTCCGATTATTGAGGAATTAAAAAAGTTTTAAGTTGAGCTCTTAAGATTGATTTGACTCTCTATTGTGAATGTGTCTGCCTCGTTGTTCTCATTTCGACACATTGTTTATATCCTTCGTTTGCGCGGCAGTCGTGCATGGACCACGTGATGTAACAATTCTACGTTCTTAAGCGTTCGGATTCTCCCTCCATCGGTAAGTCTCATGGTTTTCGTCACACGCGGCAATTTTCCACCACTTTTTAATTATTTCTAGAAGATCCATGGTCTTCTTCGTATTCTCGGCCGCAAGTTTTAGGAACAACTATGTGGTGGACAAATACTTTTGATTTTCATTAAGAGGCCGTTGGAGGGATCAAACATTTCCGACTACCGACTCCTGTAGTATATTTAATGTGACTCTACTTTGCAACTGAGTTTTTAAAATTTTAATTTATATTCTCGACCGCTACTTGTTTTGTTGTTGTGGTATATTTAATGTGACTCTACTTTGCGATTGCGTTTTTTAAATTTTGGTTTATACTCCCGACCGCTATTTGTTTTATTGTAAGTATGTTTTACTGAAGACGGTCCAGATTGGGACAGAAACGTTTGTAAATTCTTATTTAATTGCGTTTTTTATCATTTTCTGTCATGAGTATTTATTCTAATTTATTTATATTAAATGTTCGTGTAGTTGTTAAAGCGAATTTTATTATTAAAACACACGATAATTGCTCCTTTAGCCCTGTTTGAAAGTATTAATAAATATGAAGTTTTTCCATCTTAAAAATAACAGAGTATTTTTTTTCCTTTACCCCTCTCTAATATTTTCCTTACTTCTTTACTACACGTATAGAACATTCCATCGTAAATTAATATCAAATGATAGCTGAGCGTTAAACAAGCATCTTATTTCTAACATAAGCGCACACAGAGCACCGCCTATAAACTCATAAGCAGCGGTGCCCGAAAAATACTGGTACGAGCATATCCCCGCGAATCCGCTTACTCACATCCCTCCCGCGGCTGCCATGCGGCCGCCGTGGTGGGGCCCCGAGCGCGGATAAACTCATTACTCCATGTATGCCCACGATTAATATTAAAAATATTCGACGCGCGTATTTTTATGTTGGGGTGTTTGGGGTTATGCGGTAGAAGTAGTACCTTTGTCCGAGACGGCCACATCCAGTAGGGTATATGGATGGTCAAAGACACTGGTCTTCACCGGGTACCTATCTCTCATCTGTGGCTCCTAGCGCCACACCACGGACAACGGTTTTGGTCGATCGGCTGAACCAGATGAGGGTAGCCAGATATGGTGAACACTAACGAAGGGCAGCAGCTTCGTTTGTAGTGAGCAAAGGCGAGGATTAGAGGAATCAGCTCGGCTTCGTATCACACAGCTGCAGACGCAGTAAGAATTACGCCGACGACTGCAGTGCTGCGGTGTAGAAAGTAAGGGAAACCTACTGCACTATTTTCCCACGAGAATCACATGAAATGAACAACATCGATACTGGAAGTTTGTCATGCGACCCGATTGACAATCGGCGCCGTTATATGTCCGGGACTAACAGTGTCAAATGTGCGACTGGGCATGTAGGTGTGGACCTCTGGGCGCTGCATGCAAAATGGACGACCAGCGAAGAACTCTGTCCGAAGGTGAGGCTGCGGCGGTCATTCAGGATCGCCACATGGAATGTTCGAGGGTTCGAACAGACTGGGAAACTGTCAGTCCTAGAGAGGGAACTAGCTCGATGCAATATACAGATAGCAGGCATATCCGAGACACACTGGAGAGAAAATGACCATTTCAAGACATTGGAGGGCAACACAATCTATCACGCGGGCTCTACAAATCACAGCCATAGTGGAGTTGCACTCTGATTTTCGAGAACTTATAGCGAGTGCATAATGAGCTATCAACCAGTCAGCGACAGAATAATTTGAACTAAACTAAGAGGATCACCAACACCACTACATATTGTCCAGGTTTATGCTCCCACTAGAGGCTGACGATGACATCATGGACGGTTTCTATGACGAACTTTCACGAACCGTTGCTATGATCCCAAACCGTGAGATCCTCATAATAATGGACGATTGGAACGCCAAAATTAGCGCAACTAACAATAATCACCATCTTAGGAATACGGTTAGTAATTATGGAATTGGCATACGTAACGAGCGAGGCGAATATATGGTGCAGTTCTGTGTCGATAATCAACTGAAAGTAGCCAATACACTATTTACACAACCTATGAGAAGACTCTACATTTGGTCCTCCCCTGGTAATAACTACCGCAATCAGATCGATTATATACTGATCAGACGCAGATGGAGTTCGTCAATCAGAGACACCAGAACACGCCCAGGTGCGGACTATGGCACGGATCACCAGCTCCTGATGGCAACTCTCCAACTAAAGCTCAAGAACTGTGTTAGAATGAAACATAAAAAATTACAGCCCATTTCAAATATTGAAGAGTTCAACACAAAAGTCCTAGCCGAGTTAAACGCCTTAGATCGGGAAGACACAGCTGACATGCTTTGGCAGGATCTGAGAAAGAGCATCGTCAAATCCGCTAACTTGCTGCGAAGTGACAACACGGAGGAGAATCCTAAAGCAGACTGAATGTCCCGGGAGACCTTGAACCTTGTCCTGGAGAGGCGACTGTTTAAGGCCTCCGGGCTTAATAACTCCCACACAGTAGCAGAATACAACAACCTGTCGAGGCTTATACAACGTGGATGCAGGAAAGATAAGGACTCCTACTACAACCAGCTCTGCGGGAAGATGCAGAAGCACGCCGACAGAGGAAAATGCAAAGAACTCTTCAGAACAATTAAGAAAATAACAAAAAAGTTCAAACCGTCGCACAGTGGGCCAGGAGACCAGGAAAAGTGGCCAAAAGTCAAGATTTTGTCGGATTTTCATAAAACTTGATATATGGGGGTTTTTGAGGTCGCTAATAACGAATATGATATCATAATCTAAAAATTCAAAATAACGGATCCAATATGGCGACTGAAATTCGTAAAAATTGGTCAATTTCAATAAAACTTGATATATGGGGGTTTTTGAGGTCGCTAATAACGAATATGATATCATAATCTAAAAATTCAAAATGGCGGATCCAATATGGCGACTGAAATTCGTAAAAATTGGTCAATTTCAATAAAACTGAATATATGGAGGTTTTTGAGGTTGCTAATAACGAATATGATATCATAATCTAAAAATTCAAAATGGCGGATCCAATATGGCGACTGAAATTCGTAAAAATTGGTCAATTTCAATAAAACTGAACATATGGAGGTTTTTGAGATTGCTAATAACGAATATGATATCATAATCTAAAAATTCAAAATGGCGAATCCAATATGGCGACTGAAATTCATAAAAATTGATCAATTTCAATGAAACTGGATATATGGGGGTATTTGAGGTCGCTGATAGCGAATATGATATCAAAAATTCAAAATTCAAAATGGGGAATTCTACATGGCGACTAAAACTTGTAAAAATTGGTCGTTTTGCATAAAAATTGATTATCAGGACATCTTGAGCAGTGATGCCAGAATTGAGACGCGAACAACATGCAACCGAGATGGAGGGGATGACATACACAAGCGCGAACCGCGTACGTGTGAGCTCGGTGCTTCGGCTAGCTTCGGATAACAGAAGAGGACAGATATACCGTTTTCTGTCTCTCTCTTTCTTACGGAGCCGGCAACAAAAGCGACGAACGTACGGGCGACGGACGATGTTGCTCGCTTCTTGATTCTTACATATACATGACAACGTTATATGGTTTTTTTACAGCTTTATCATATTATATAATAAATGTTTTCTCACAACCTTCTTGCATTATATATTACATGATTTTAATATTATATATTTATATCAGAATTATAAGAGAAAATACATTATTACATTAAAACATTAATGCTTTAATTAATTTTTTTTTAAATTTAAGGATACTGCATATAAAAGTATTCGGCTAAAATACTCGAAGATTGAACATTATATTATACATGTCATATTTTACATACTGAGAAAAAAAAATAACTTATATTCTAAAAAATTTTGTTTTATTCGAGAAAACTATTTATTCGGTGAATTTCGACAGTGTATTTGTTTATATTAAAATCATTAAGTTTCTGAATTAAAATATTTATTTATTAATATAATAAATATTAAATATATTTTTCTTATTAAAAACAATATCTAAATTATTAAAAAACGTTATTTAAATGACAAGAAATTATACAAAGATGAAAAATGACTACTATTAGAATAAAATAAATAATTTTTGTTAATAATATAATTACTGGAACAATAAAAATATATATCTTATCCGAATACTTTTATATAGTTAGATAAAAATATATATATTCATTAAAATAATATTATTTTAATGTAACAATGTATTTTCTTATAATTTTAGTATAAATATATAATACCAAAAGGCTGTAAATATATTTCTAAATTGGAGAAATAAGATTTGCAATTGTAAATATATTTAATACAAAGCATTTGGGTTTAACTTAATAAAATAAATAATAAATTTTGAAAATAGTTACATGTAATTTATACAACTCGAGATATATAATTTATATTAGAATTAAACTCCTTTTATGCTTCAAATAAACAACATACAAATAATTATCCATTTTGTCGTGCTGAATTCAATCAGTTTAATATTCTGAATCTGTGTTGGGGTTTATATCAGATATAATCAGAAATTAAACTGATAGAAACAGTTATTACACTTTTAATCTTATATTAATAGTCGAACTTTGTATATAGATTTTATATTCATTTGTAATAGAAATTTGAATGCGACAAAATACGTCATAGCGAAGAAGTTAGTGAATCGCTCATGAAGTAAAATGATTTTTTATAATAAAAAATTCCAATTTTTTAAAATATTAAGCTTAATATTATTATATTATTTAGTATATTTGATTTTATATTATTATATTGTTTAATATTTTGTACTTAGGGTGGCTTTAAATAATGAATGGTGCTTTTCCACACCACCCATGGGGTATCAACAATGGCGCGTTCGGTTTTTTAAAGTGGACCTTCGCCTGGAGCCCTATTATACCACTTACTGTTATATTATATTGTACCTCTCATTTACAGGAGTGATGTCTTTTACCGACAAGATATTTTTTACACACTTGTCTTTTACAAGTGTGATGTCTTTTACAGACAAGATATTTTTTACACACTTGTCTTTTACAAGTGTGATGTCTTTTACAGACAAGATATTTTTTACACACTTGTCTTTTATAAATGTGATGTCTTTTACAGACAAGATATTTTTTACACACTTATCTTTTGCAAGTGTGATGTCTTTTACAGACAAGATATTTTTTACACATTTATCTTTTACAAATGTGATGTCTTTTACAGACAAGGTATATTTTACACACTTGTTTTTTACGAGTATGATGTCTTTTAAAGACAAGATATTTTTTATTTTATTTTAAACATTATGATTATATATCATTAACCGATGAAGGACTAGCAATGTCATTAATATCAGCAGCATATAATGTAAGACTGTTCCTTTTCTTAGGACAAGTAGAATATAATTTTTCCGATGACATGAGAGATAAATGTTTTTCATTAATCTCCATGTCTAGAACAGTTTCTTTTCTCGTTTTTAGTGCTGATTTAAATACACAAATAGCATTTATACACACAGATGAAAGTTTATTTCGTTTTTTTGTTTTTATATCTGATAGAAAAGAAAACATTCTTTCTGGGTCAGCATTTGAATTTGGAAGTGATCTAACAGCATTCAAAAGAGACTTCAAATTGGGATATTCACGTTTCAAAATTTCTTTCCACATCATCAAAGTTTAATTTAGAAAAATTTTCTTTTTCTGCTATTGTAAAATCGAGATGTAAAGTATGCCACTCTTTTTTTAAAGCATCTTTGTCAAAACTACCGAGGGTTTGAGCGACAAAAGAAACATCATTAAATGATGTCTCTCTATCAATGTTACATAATGCTGTGTTTAATTGGAAAGCTTTTAATTTATATAAAAATTTATCTTTGATAGGCAGTCTTTTACTAATTTCCTCGGTAGCCATGACGTAAAATTGCAAACATGTAACGGGGTTACTTTCGCGAGCGCGCGGATGACTCTGTCGGGATCAGGGCTCGTGAAAGGGGAGACACACGAAAGTTTAGGATGTAATTTAGCGTCTTTATTTGCCTCTTTCAGCAATGGTCAAGTACACGAGGTTTCGTGAAGCTAACGCGCGGCGGATAATACAATGCGTTAGATTTGCTTCGCGTCCGCGACGTTCGATATATCGAACCGCTGCACAGTGGGCCAGGAGACCAGGAAAAGTGGCCAAAAGTCAAGATTTTGTCGGATTTTTATAAAACTTGATATACAGGGGTTTTTGAGGTCGCTTATAACGAATATGATATCATAATCTAAAAATTCAAAATGGCGGATCCAATATGGCAACTGAAATTCGTAAAAATTGATCAATTTCAATCAAACTGAATATATGGAGGTTTTTGAGGTTGCTAATAACGAATATGATATCATAATCGAAAAATTCAAAATGGCGGATCCAATATGGCGACTGAAATTCGTAAAAATTGATCAATTTCAATGAAACTGGATATATGGGGGTGTTTGAGGTCGCTGATAGCGAATATGATATCAAAAATTCAAAATTCAAAATGGGGAATTCTACATGGCGACTAAAACTTGTAAAAATTGGTCGTTTTGCATAAAAATTGATTATCAGAACATCTTGAGGTCGCTCATGGCGAATAGAACGCCTGCAATTAGCTTAAAAGACTGATATCCAGTGTCTGCCACGCGGAGGTTTGTAGTGTATTTTAGACCCTTTTTTCAAGGTGCTTTTTGTAGTAAGTCGCCTCTCACTATTCGGGGTGCTTTTTGTAGTGAGTCCCCTCGCCTCTCACTATTCGGGGTGCTTGTTTATTGTGAGTCCCCTCGCCTCTCACTATTCGGGATGCTTGTTTCTTGTGAGTCCCCTCGCCACTCACAAACTATTCTTCTGTAGGTAACACCACTTCGTCTAAGGCGAAGATAGTTTCATTCAAACCAGTGCAATCTTCTAATAGTTCTTCAATATCAGGATGGATAGTTTCGTCTATTTTGGGTATTAGAAACAGCCGTATTATATCTTGCGAAAAAGGTAGTCGTTTCTGTTTTTAAGACGATTATTGAGGCTGATATTTGATACAATTGGATCTGACGTATCCATTACTCTGTAGAAGATATCTGCCATATTTGCCAGACGACTGTGCTTTCTACTATGATACTCTCTATATCTTTTATAATTTTTATTCCTGGCTTCTGATGCTTCTTCACCAAGCATTCCTACAGGCAATATGCTTGTAGAAATGATTTGGGATCCATGAATCAAAATTTTGTGAAGAGTGGATGGCATCGGATACCAAGCATAGGAAGCAATATATAGCTCAGATGTAGAAATACATAGATCGTCAAAACGGATGGGATCGAGTGGCAGATGACAAGATAAGGCAATCAAAATAATCTTAAACCTCCGAATAAGTTCACTATCTAATCCAAGACGATGAGCAAAAAGATCAGGGTCTTCGAAAGCTCGACGAGCTACATTCCCATTATTAGTGGTTCCACTTCCGCCTGATATGGGCATATCTACTTTCAGATTCAGCTTTTTCCAGAGAACATCTTGAATGTGTCTTTTTCTTTTAGTAAATTCAACTTTTTCTTCGTCAGATCTTACTTGCCATTTCTTTATCGTAATTCTATACGATATATGCAAACAGCATTCAAAAAACCTGATCCATGTATGTAACGGACTAATTCCATACTGCAATGAATTAGGATCAGGTAGAAATAATCCGTTGGTTTTGTTCGAAAGATCGTTGAATTGCTTAGGAGTTGCGTGACAAATGGGACAAGTCTGCATCGATTTCGTGTCCGTGATAGTGTTTAAAATTTTGCCATCGATTAAAGTTAAAAATAGAGAAAAATGTATTTTTATGCTAAAATTTTGTAGCATGATCTCGAATACTTGCAGTTTTGCTATTTGCTGCTCAATACAAAACTTTTGCGCCAAAATTACGTCACGTGATTCTTTAACAAACTGGAGCTTGATCGGTCGACAATATCTGGCAGACTGTGGCGTTCGGTTATTCCATAATATAAGACCAGTAGATGTTGATAGTCGCAGTGGGATCAGAGTGGTTGCAAACAAACTTTCATCGTTTGCATTTTCTGCATCTTGATATCGTTGTTGATACATGGAATGACCGGTACTTCCATCAAATCCCCAGGAGCAAATAAAGACAACCTCAATTTCCGTACAATCAATTTTTTGCAAAGTTGCAAGTATTAATTCTGTTTGTAAGTCAACAATTCGTTTGACAGTATGGTTTAAGAGTGCCTGAACTGAAACTTTGGCTACATTTTCGCAAATTGTAATTGCCTCCTTTGGCGGCCTACATTGTGCTTTAATATCCCTAACATTATTATATGGTGGCCAAATATCAGCTCCGGAAGATTTTGATGCTAGGCGTATATTCGTATATACACTTTTAGAAAGAGAATTGTCTAAAATAAATGCCAAGCCTTCCTCAGGAGTCTTTTTAACAATTAAAGATGCTGGTATATCTAGCAATTTTCCATATTTTTTTGGATGTTCTAAACTTTCCAAAATATTACGTAGAATCATATGTAAGTCCTTCTGCCCTGATTGCCTTGCTGCATTGCGACCTGCCATTATAATTCGCAGAGGATCATGTTTGCATTGGACACTAATCTCGACAACTTCTCGTCGTTGCGATCGTTTAGATTTCTGGTTAAATTCTATAGAAGGACGACCAAAACATGTTTTAGAAGGTGTCTTAACATTGATGTCAGTATGAATAATGGGAATATGAAACTCCGAATTTAACCACTCGCTATTTTGTTGCTCGAATCTCTCTTTCATTCTATTAGCGGCTTTGTATTTAATATTACGTTTTGCGAAAAGTGTTCCAATAGCTTTTCTCAATCGAGCCAGATCATCAGGTCTCACCTCCTTAATATTAATATTCTTTTTCGCCAAAATGTATTGTATACCCAAATCTATTTGACGGAAATTTGAAATTTGTTGTAGAATTTCTTTTTTAGTGAATGTGGACATTTTACAAATGATCTGTATGTCTAAAGTAGAGATAGAGGAAGAAATAGACAAACAGACAAAAACAGAAAGAGAAAGTAGTCGAATAATAAATTTAAGAACCACTAACTATAAGGGATATTCGCTTTTTAATAACCTCAATCAAATAAATTTTATTTTTCATTCAAATCTTCAATCCTTCAAAGCTCTAAATCTTAAATTTTGAAACAACCAGTTTATTCTTCAGTCAAACGTATAGTATATATTATACATTTGATGTTATTTTACTTACGAGTTTAGACTCCACTCAATCGCCACCTTGCGGCCGACTCGGGAATTACAGAATCGTAATATATAGTTAATACATTTTGGCGAAAAAGAATATTAAGTATGTGAGACCTGATAATCTGACTCGATTGAGGAAAGCTGTTGGAATACTTTAATAAAATGTAATATATATTTATTAATACTCTTGTTGGCATGTGATAACGGAAATGCAGTGTATTATGCGGACTTAATAACGTGTATATAAATCTATCTCTCCCTCTCTTTGAAAAGACTGCAATGATTATAGTACAGATATGATAATGCTTAATGAGTCCATTTTTCTGGTTATCAGAATATATTTGTTTATATTAGAAAAATAATATAATGTTCATCTGCAAAATATATATTACATACTATTCAACAATTCTGAACTAAACTGTATTTTTAACATCGATATTGGTTATGGTACACAATGCGCACAAACCAATTTTTACATCTTGCATGCGCGCACAGTCTCGAATTATTAGAAAATTCTTCAAATTATGCAAAAACGGGCAAAAGTGGGCGCCATATTCTTAAAGTACATACTCAAAGGAATTCAATGGTACCTTATTAATATCGATAACTAGCGGAGCTTAGGGGAGCCACGATTTGAAAGTATGCACGAACCATCGAAATTCAGTAATATATGAGAATAAAGTTACGCCATTTTTTAATTCTTGCATTATTTACTTTGTGCTCTATTATAATGATTTGTCTATATATAATAATGGATGAAAAGTAATAAAACATTTTTTATTTGCTGAAATACAACAGTACTAATCAAATATTAGGAAAGTAAAATCATTGATTGCATATATGATTTTGAAAATTTAAGTTGTTGTCAAATGAAAAGCAGCCGATCAAATCGAGTGAATTTTCAAAATAACTACTTTAGACTATCAAGATTACGACAGGACATTTGCCTGACCTCATCTCTAAAGTCGACTTTTGGCCACTTTTCCTGGTCTCCTGGCCCACTGTGCGCTGGTGCTATTCGCGGCGTACGGCGAGGCCGTGTTTATGTTGACGGTGCGCGAGACGCGCAAGAAATCGGGCGCGGTCGATCGGCGCGTGTACGGCAAGGCCGTGTTTATTTTGACGGCGCTCGAATTGGCGCAAAAAACAGGGCGCGGTCGATCGGCGCGTGTTTTGGCAAGGCCGTGTTTATTTTGACGGCGCGGATTTATATCGGGTGATACGGCTGAGTATCTCGGCGCGATTATAAAAGTCGGATCACGGTAAAACCGTGTCGGTGCGTTCGCGTCCTTATCCGCGTATTCCCAGGTGTGCGGGGGGATGCGACCGGAGATCGAGAAGCCTCGATCGGGCGAAGAACTCTCCGTTCCTTGCTTCCGTACGCGGATAGAGGATTGCTATCGGGAGAAGTCTCGACGGAGCGGCGAACTCGCCGGCCCACTGTCCGTTTAGCGGTAGCGGTCGGATGTTTAGACCGAATCTCAGATAGCGGCAAACTCTTCGCTATCGTTCGATGAGGTCAGAATTAGCTAGGATTTCGCAGGCGGCGAGGAAACCGAGAATGCTCGCGGAGACTGCGTACGCGTCAATCTCTCGTTCCGTCGTTTTCTGCGAGTTTTCAGGATCGGTTCTGGTATTGTCTCGGAGCGTACTGCTCGAGCGGATTTCAGGAATCGTTCTGGTAATGAGAGGCCGAAATGCTGCCTTTTTATACCCGAGCGTCTAGCGGTAATCGCGTCGTTCGCCCCCGGGTGGGATAACGACGCGTTGTTTTCGGCGGGTAATTATTACGGTAAACGCGTCGCTTCCCCTGGGCGAAACGACGCGGCGTTTCGGCGGGTGACGCTCGGATCTTCCGGCAGCACTCGGCTGTGCTCGTTTTCGCATAACGCTGTAACGGCGGCCGTATAACGGCCGCACGGTTGTCTTACGCAACGGCGATAATTAGCGTATTAAAAATGGGCGCTCGGCGCCTCTGCCCCTGCCCGGCTGATGTTCGCCGGGCGGCAGACTTCCGGCGGTCTACTGCCGGGTAACGATGGGGGTGCATCGTTACAAACAATTATCTCGAACATTTCTAATTATGTCTGCGTGTCCTTCTTCAAACTCTCGAATATTCTTCACATTCAAATCCTAGATTAATATCATGTACAGATTTTTGGTTTCTTTCTCAGAAAATTTAAAATCATCATTACATATATTTTTAGAAGTTCTGGTTTCAAAAAGTGTTTGGAAACTATTGTTAAAAGCTGTACTGATTTGGCTGCAATAAATGGATTCTTGTTTCCAGAGCTTGGAAAAATGCGTTAAAAGCATTATGTTCGAAAGCGACTTGATGACTTGAGCGCGAGAAAAGATCTGTTAACAACAGTGAGCGACAGTACAGCGAGTACCATTTTACACGGTTTATTGCAAAAATAAATAACAATTACAAAGACTTGTGACAAAAAGTTCCTTTCGTTAAGCAATTGCGGTTCAGTATAGAGTTAGCGGGCAGTTATATTCGTAGCACAATAGAGAAAAGCGGTCGTCGTAAATTTGAGTGTTAAGCGAAAAGCGGATATCAGAGCGGTTTTACAAGCGGTGTAATTAGCGTACTCTACGCGAAATGCGAGTGTGTCTCGCTCCTCACGAGCGGGCCCTTTTATAGCGGTCTTTAATCTCTCGCTGCCAATAAGTTTGAACCCCGAGTTCGGTTCGAAATTCAACACGGCGCCAAACTTATTGGCGCCCCTTGAATTATCGGCGCGAGATGAGATTCGGAGCGAGTGATAGGCCGGTGGCCCGTACGTCACGGGCTACGTCACGGCCTCGCGCGTCCGGCAGCCGTTTATCGCGCGGCTAACCGACAAAGTTGTTTGCTGTTTTTGTTATTGAACTTGTTTGTCACATGGGCTTCAAAAGTCAAAAAACACCAAAAAACCTCAAATAATAATAGCGATAAGAATATTGTTTTTTGACTTTGATCGCGATGGAATAATAATGCGAAGCCCATTTACAAACGAAGAAATTCACTTACATTTAATTTAATGCAATCTCAAACACATTAAAAAAATTCAAAATATGTTTTAAGAATAGCAAATATGCTTTACATCAGGATTTTGCATTATAGATATAATTTTCTCCTGATTTGATTTTTGACTTACGATCATTTCGGTCAAAAAAGGTTTGGTAGTATCCCACAATTGAAGAAGTCTTTCAACACATGAATGGCGAGAGAGTCACCGTGTATCAGACAACTTTAAAATTTACGATTGTTCCTGAAAAACATTCGCTAAATTCTTGATAAATAGCAGCACGCTTGGGACTACTGTTAATATAATTCGCGATCTTTTTTAAAAACTCTTCCGCAATATTCTGGTATTTTAGCACATGCAGCATGTGCAACCAATGCAGCGGAATGGCACGGACATGAAAATGTTAGTAAATTTTTACAAACTTCTTCTAACTTTTTTTGAACGATAGATGTTTCCCTATCATGACAGACGCATTGTCGCATGATAGGGCAATGATATTTAAAAATGGAATGTTTAATTTCCACATTTCACACTTGAATGCATTAAATAATTTTTCCGCGCTGCTATTCTCGCATCAATATTAATTAATTTAACTAATTGAGTGCGAATGTCTAACGTTTCAGGATCAACATACCGAACAAAACGTCATCCATTTTTCATTACAAATATCAGACTTTCGTCAATAAAAATCGAAAATTTCGTATTTTGAATGCTGTTAACCACACGGGCTGTCTCAACGGACACAATACATTTAAATTATACTTTACATTTGGTTCGACCCATGCTCATATTTTTCAATACTTAGGATCTTTTCCTACTTCTTGGAAAAAACTAAGAATTTCTTTTGCATTTTGATGCGAAATGTTCTTATCAGCAATTAACGCGCCATACCGAATTTCTACTGATTTCTTCCGCTCTTCAAAATGATTCATCCATTATGTAATATTTTTCATCCGCATTCTTTGTTTCTGTTTATTAGTTTACATATTTCTATGTGTGCCATGGATTCTGCGTGACGATAAATTTGCGATAAACCACCAACCATAGATTTATTACAAAATGAGCAAGAAAAAGAATTTTTGTCATGTGTCACTTCGCGTAGCCATGGCTTAAATAATTCGATCTCTAGCCATTGTTACTTAAAGAACCCCGCACTAATCATATGGAAAATCTATCCCGGTCAAATCAATTAGTTTTTACATATGTTGTAGCTTATGACCTACTGAACAAAAGATGTAATGGGCACAAAGCTCAATAATGGACAGTTATCGAGTTATAACCATCAAACATGAAAAATCGGACTGCCGAATAGCCAAATCTCGGAAAGTATTGATTTTTTGAAAAATGTTGAAACAAACATAGTAGAGTTTTATAAAATCTGTTAGTTGGTGACATTATTGTGAATTTGAATGACCTTGAAAAGCTCCGTGAACAAAAATCTTCCACAAAAATGCCTATTTTTTATTATATTCGTGTAGCTAAATTCGAGACGTTTTCAAAATATTTTTGATGAACCTTTTTTCTACTAAAACTTCTTGAGAACTAATATACACGATTTACCATCTCTGGTTATGAGCGTAGAGTTATGTGTAGAGCGCTTGATTCGTACAGCTAGAGCCGTCAGGCGACTCATCCCCACTGCTACACTGCAGGCGGTATACTGTATACTCTATCTGCAATCTGTGAGAAATCATATTGGTTGATATTGCTAGCGCAGGCATTGTCATCACTAAGCGTATCTATTCTAGCGTTATTGCTGCCGAATGCTATTACTTTCTGGCATTACTACGTCCGATATTGATATTATTGATATCAGTGTATTCTGTTCATTTTAGTTTCAGGAATTATTTCACCAGAAAAGTTTTTAATATCTAATCAATCTGATATTGCTACGCAATTCGATAATAAAGTATTATCATGGCTTACAGACATGGAATCCATTGTTATGTTTGCGATCGTGCTTTTCAAGCTCGACAAATGGTACGAATCAATGGCGATAATGATGCAATTAAAAAACAAATCGCTGTTTTTAGGCGAACTGGGCTGGGTAAGGAGCCCATTGATATAGACAATAAAAGCCGATTATGTTTAATTGCAATGTATCTATTGTACATGAAATAGAACAGATAGAACTTGATCCGACTTGCCTACGACTCAACGTTATTACCCAAACCCGAAATAATTCTTGTTTATTTTGCAATGCTATTGTAAATATTAGACCACTGTCGTTAGAATCCAGGGTAAATGTCTTTGTTCTGAAAAATATTTATATTCCTGAACACGTTTATTGTTGTGACCAACATTTGGATGATCGCGGATTTATTTTACAGTTACTGCTGCCAGGTTTGCGATTTATTTATAGACCATATGTAATAAAAGGTCAGCAACTGCAAGTTTTCTTAGAAGCTCTTCGTAATATAGCAAATAATAATAATCGTTATGAAAACGAAAATAGTTTTACAGAGGATGAATTTAAATGTATAGCACCCATTACAAAACAACAGTTTCAAGAATTGTATACATATTGCGATTCTATATTCCAAGAACGTGGTATCAGAAATGTTACTAAAAAAGATCTTTTAATTTTTTTATGCAAGCTGCGACAAGGACTGTCTGACGAATTTCTTAAAGTACTGTTTCAGTATTCCTCTAGACAAACAGTGAGTTTAGCGATTTCCAAAGTTCGGCAGTCTTTAGTAAACAGATTTGTCCCTGATAATATTGGTTTTCAAGCTATAACTCGAGAAGAGTATATAATGAGACATGTAACACCTTTTGCAAACGAATTATATAATTCTGAGCTAGCTATTCCGAAAGTAATTGCTTATATTGACGGGACTTATTCTTATACTCATAAAAGTAGCAATTTTCGTATTTTACGACAAACATACTCAATGCAAAAAGATCGACATCTGATAAAACCTTCTCTTATAGTTGCTCCAGATGGGTATATACTGGCTATTCAGGGTCCTTACTTTTCTGATTCTCGTAACAATGATGCTCGAATATTAAATAATGAATTTTAACGTGATGCGGACAATATGAGAGGATGGTTTCATGATGGTGACATTTTTATATTAGATCGTGGATATCGAGATGCTCAGCCATTACTTCGTGAATTAGGCATTGAGTATAAAATGCCAGCTTTTCTTGGACCTCAACAGAAACAATTATTCACTGAAGAAGCTAATGAGTCTCAATTGGTGACAAAAAACAAGGTGGATAATTGAAACTAGAAATGGACATATCAAGTCTATGTTCAAGTTTTTTGATCATACAATTATAATGCCTCATCTTCATCACTTGGGCGAGTTTTATAACATTGCAGGTGCATAATTAATAGATATCATCCTTTAGTTTTAATGGAAGAAGCTAATGCAGGATTAGCAAGAGAATTTCTTGATAAATCTAGAGAGGTAATATTGTTCAAGCGCGAGTTGAAGTAGAAAGGATGTGCTATAGAAATGCACAATGGATACATTTACATGAAGGACAGTTACGTGACTTTCCACGCCTAACATTAGAATATTTACGAGATTTGACTATTGGTACATTTCAGGTTCGTCTAGCAAGATCTTATATTCAAGATAAGATGCAGCGTGATGCACAAGAAGAATTTCAATTTATTCGTTGTTTGATGAACAAGGTTTCATAAGGGTGCGAGTGTTTTCACGATTCCGTAATGCTACAAAACATCAAATATTTATAGCTTACAACATAAGAGATGCAGATAATATAGATGATGAGAGGGAAGGCGATTTTTGGTTATTACTGCACCTGTAAGTCAGGCGCACGGACTGTGGGTACATGTGCACATGTAACCAGCGTATTGTGGTATTTAGGATATGCACGACACCAGCCCAATGTTCGTTATCCCTCTTCATCATTATTGAACACAATATTAGATGCCGCTCAGAGACCACCACAGCAGGATCCAAATAATGAGTAATATACATAAGATCATTTATTTTATTACCCCACACATACACACACACACACATACACACACAGCAGAGAGGGTTCGAAGTCAAAAAATACTACGGGAGTGACGAACCGTGGGGTCCTTATCTCTGCTGTGACACATAAAGATTTTTGTTCACGGAGCTTTTCAAGGTCATTCAAAATTCACAAATAATGTCACCAACTAACAGATTTTGTAAACCCTACTATGTTTGTTTCAAACATTTTCAAAAAAATCAATACCTTCCGAGATTTGACTATTCGGCAGTCCGAATTTTCAATGTTTGACTGGTTATAACTCGATAACTGTCCATTATTGAGCTTTGTGCCCATTACATCTTTTGTTCAGTAGGTCATAAGCTACAACATATGTAAAAACCAATTGATTTGACCGGGACAGATTTTCCATATGATTAGTGCGGGGTTCTTTATGTTTTTCTGATAATTTTTTATTTAAGCTTTTATTGTCAGTATTTAATAATAATGATGTATTTTCCTTCATATTATTTTTGTGACACGCAGAATCCGCATGTCTTACAACATGTGTGTTGCATGAAATATTTTCATTACATATGATGCAATGATAAAAACTATCATCAGAAGATACTTTACGTATCCAAGATTTAATTCTATCATCACTAAACCAAGCTTCTGAAAAACTTCGCTTAGGTTTTTTTTTTAATTCATCACACATTTTTATATTTAACAAAAAAATTAGCAGAAACAAGAATTAAAGAAGAATGAGTAAAATTTGAAACAAATCGAGACTTACAATCAGAAATGCCTCAGCTTCTTGGATACCAAAAGATTTTACAAGACACGTATATAAAACAGTACATTGACTCGCAAGTACAAGGTAACAAGATTATCCTTCAGAAGCGCCATGAAACAATAAACAGCGTATGAAACAAAAGAACGGTGTACAAAACAAATGAACAAATGCCGAATTGGCGAGTGCTTCAGTTCGCTGGAGAACATCATTTACATCATTGTGACAGAACGCATAATGTCTCGTAAGTAGTAAATAAATCATTATTACTTGTATTTGTTAGACAAGTATTAAAGTTAAAGCTTTAGTTTTTTCTTCTTTGTAACTATACATATGTAATAATCTATTTATCGAAATTTTATTAACAAGATATGTAATGTAGAATGTATGTAATGTAGAATGTATGTATGTATGTATGTATGTATGTATGTATATGTATGTATGTATGTATGTATGTAATGTATGTATGTGTAATTTATATTCATAATTATTGTAATACATATACATATACATATTAATTTTTTAACATTTTGTGAGCTTTAAAAATATGCAAAAATTGGGGTATTCATGAAAAAAATTTTTAAATATATAGTATATAATAAATATATAAACATTATATACATTTTATTATTTCAGAAGAAAATGAATGAAAATATGGAGCAGTTAGTGCTGCAGGAGGCAGATATGCCTAATGTGCGGCAGTTGATGCAACAATTGTTGCATCAACAAAATCTGCAACAACAGCAGCACAACAACAACTGCAGCAACAGCTGCAATATTTGCTGCAACAGAAAGAGCAGCAGCAACAGCCGCAGCCGCAGCCAGAACCGCAGAGCAGCCGCCGCAAAATAATAAATGGTAAATTATTTATATTTTATTATTAATTTATTAATTTATTAATTTATATGCATGATTATATTAATTAATTTATTATTTATCAATATATATGTTTGTTTTTTCAGACAAAGGGAAAAAAAAGAGGAGGCGATCGGGCACGTGCTCGCTGGTATATAACCAGCGAGGAAGATGCGTGAGCGGACGTTGCGGCCGGCCGGTAGAGGTGGACCTTCAGGCCGAATCAATAGAGGCGGCCCTGGAGGCGGCCGGGGGCCGCAAGAACTAGAGGCCGAGGCGTTATGCGGGGCCGAAGTGGCTCCACTGTCATAAAAATTAATTATATAAAATATTAAAAAAAATAATAATAATAAATAATTCTATAATTAATTATTTA